>WAAG01041903.1:36870-47654 GCA_013390105.1 Tichodroma muraria
GCTTCCAGGTATTCCCTCTTTTTGTAATGTACCATAAAACAAGGAATAAATTCAGAACAATCATCAAGCAGGGGGATTCTCTGACAGTACCAGGTTAAATGGGGTCTTCTGTAGGTGGTCTCACTGAATACAAAGCTACTATAATGCCCAGAGGCAGAGAAGAAATTGCTTAGAAGGGAAACAAAAGAGTAAAAACCAAACCACTGTCAGAATTGGACAGGAAACAGAATTTCCATTCCACTGCTTTTTTAAGTGTATCTTCAAGTATTAGAAGTTTCAGGTTTTACGAATCATGTTTGGAACTGCTGCAGTCTTTGTAAATGACAACTGACATAATTAAGCCAACTTCTAAGTAAGCCAGTCATAAAAATCCTTGATTTCTGCTTTATTACAAGAGATTTTGAGAAAACATGTTAATAACAAATATCCTGCTGGATGACAAGCAAGAGCTAAAAGACAAGTGACTGGTGCCTTATAAGAATGGATCTTGCATGTTTCAAACTTTTGCTGTTATATGCTATGCTTCGAAATACACAGATACTTTCCCTAAAGGAAAATTTGGAGAACAGACCTGGATGAAGCATAAATCTCGACGTAAGTCATAATTAACTGTAGGGAAATACTTTATCATTTTATGGTCCACACATATCTGTGTATTCTTGAGGGGTGGTACATAACATTCCCATATTTATTGCTCAGAGCTGAAACTATAGTTTATACATACCCAATGACTCGCTACAGGTCATTAGCCTTTGAGAAAATCTCCTGCCATTTTGGTACTTGACAGTCTGAATAGGAGGCCAGCACAGCTGCTGTGACACAGTGCTCAGAGCAAGTCTAGATGCAGCAGTTGATTGAGGGGATAGACAGCAGTGCTAAATCAAACAGTAAATTTCCTTACATGACTCACGCCAGGAGCTGCTTGGCTTTCCCACATCTCACTGCATACATACAGTAACAAGAAGAGACTTCCCAGAAGCTTTTTTGTGTGTGTGCGCCTGTTCTCTCAATGTTTCAGACTTGAGCTGCTCTTTCAGTGTGCAGGGCCTCTTCAATACAGATGACTCATAAGGAAGTGTTCTCCAAATGAAGGTGAACAAGCATCTGCAGGGGATTAGGCTGACGTCAAAGCCACTCCAGATTCTCCATATCAGATATGATGGGTCAGGAAAGAAAAGAAGCACTTGTTCATTGTGTCATCCAGGCACTTATCTCAGCCATACTTTGGAAGTAGTTACACTCCCAACAGCAAAAGTGGTCCGAAACCTGTTTTGCCAAACGAGCGCAGACCAAAGGCCTGGTAAAGGCAGTGGGAGCTATAGGAGTCTTATTTTCCATAACCAGACCTCGTTAGAGTCACCAGCAAGTGGGGTAACCTTTCCAAGATGATTGCAGAGTCCTCCCTAGCACAGACTGTAGCTTCCTGCAGTGACCCCAGAAAAACGGGAGAGATCATGTAATACACTCTCTTCTGTGGCTGCTGCCCTCTTGAGTGAAATCAGCGCGGGCCCTACGGAGTCTCAGTTCTGTGCTAAGCTATTCCAGAAAGGAATGCATTTCTCTTCTCTTACGCTGTTTCCTTTCAGACACAGAGGTAAAGTGGCTCTGTGTTTTCAAGTGTTCGTGTTGCAGGCACTCTTCCTCCCAAAAATATGGCTGAGATGAACCAAGGCTGTTTGGGGCACCATCCAAGACACGTTTGTGTGGGACTTCCCAGTAACTGTGGCAACTACACATTCAGTGAAGTCCTGTAGACTGAGCTCCTGGCTGGCTTTCCCCCTTTCCCTTAAGATTATTTAGGTGGTTGCTAGATTGAGCAGAGATGTGCGGGGCTGCTTGAGCCTTGAGGGGTTGTTAATTCACTGATGGGAGCTGAAACATCTCACATCTACCGACCACACTGATGGTCTCTTGCAGTGGGGCTCTGTCAAAACCTCAGTCACCATAAATCAGGAGCTGTGGCCAAAGTAAAACTTCACTCAAGAACCACTGAAACCAGCTTCTAGCCCAGAGGATTAAATGAGCACAGGTGATTCCTGACAGAAATTTGCTTGAACTCTTCTAAAATCCTTCAGTGAAGGAGCTTCTGGGACTCCTAACTCAGCAAAATCTTTCACTGTTCTCAAAAATACTGAATATATAAGCTTAAATGTTTTCCATTGAAAAATTGATTTCTTGCAAGAACCAAACATTTCCCTGCCTTCTTTATAATAGTTTCCTGCTGTGAAGAGGTTAAGTCCTCCCTCCCATCTCTATACTTGTTTTTGTGGGTTTTTTTCCCAAAAGAGAAAGACTGAATACAGTAAATTCCTCTCCAGCTTCCTCAAAGGTCATGCTTTCTTAACTCTTTTAGCACAGTCATGGATCTACTTTGGACCCTTTCCAATTTGCCCACATCTTTCTGAACTCGACAGGATACTCACAGCACTGAGTAAAGATGAATAATCACCTCCCATGTTCTGCAGATTGAGCTATCCTGTTACTAATATGGCCCAGGATCACATTTCTCTCCTTTCCTAAGGAAAAAAAACCCCAACAGACAGCATAAAACCCCACCTCCTACCTCCCGCCCCCTTGTTCAGTTTAGAACCACACTAAGCAACCCTCAGAACCTCTGCAGCTGAACTGGTGTCAGCAAGACTCTTCTGGATTTATAAGTTCTGTTTCCCAAGTGAAACAGTTTGTGTTACTCTAACGAATTATAAAAATCCACTTTTTGTCTTGCCAGATCATTTTGAGTGTGGCTCTCCTATGATGCCAACAATCACACCTTGTGGGCTCTCACTAGTCAATTTTTATACTCTTGCTTCAGTGAGGGATTAATGAAAAGAAGTAATAAAAGGACATCCTTTACATGAGTATGCAACACTGCTTGGATGTAGAATGTTACTTCTTTTTCTTTCTTTTTTAAAATAATTTTCCAAAGGATTTAACCTTGCAAAGTCAGACAATAATGATAAATGCCTCATAAGAAAATTCCTTCCCCGGTGTCTCTGAGTACAACTTTAGCAGTTTTCTAGTCAAAGGCAGAATCTCCTGGCAATAAAGTATGGTATGCTTTGTGTAAGGAAATACAGAAACTCACAGAAGATTTTTCATTAATTATAACAGCCAATTTTCAGTCCCGTGGGGATACTTTTCTGCCTAGAGAGATTTGGTGAAAATCCTCACGTTCTTATATCAGATAACACGTGAGAAGACAGGGAAGCACAAGAAATGCTCTATGAGAATTGTCTTAGTGAGGACACAAGAAGAATAAAATGTCCCTATCTCAGCTAGATGAAGCTTGTGATTCATACTGTTAATCTGAAGAGATTGTAAAAACGGATTAAGAAATGTGAAAATGGTACCAAAGAATTTATAATACCTTGAATGTGCAATGTGAATGTGCTTACCTCCATGAGAAATTATGTCTTTTAATAAAGCCGCTCTAATAGTTCACATCAAATTACTCCTCTTTGCAAAACTGAGTTTTAAAATCGGTGGCTTTGGGGAGCAGAATTTTAATGAGGGAAAGTCCCAATTTTTCTGGGTTTTTGATTGGTTGAGGTTTGGTATTTTTTGGTTTTTTTACAATCCTCAGCCTAACAACACAGATCTTAGCGTTCATATTTCACTTCTGCCAAAAAATATTCAGACATGGAAAATTACAAAAAAGCCCCCCACTACCACAGCTGCAGCTAATATTTTTTTGTGTTTGTAGTGCTCCTTTCCCTGAGTCTTAATTTTGACCTTATCTCCTTTTCTTTTTCCCTTGTCCTCGTTTCTCTGCTCCCGTTTGCAATATACCAAGATAACAACAGATGCAGTGTAGCAAACAGTACTTTGGCCTGCAAGTTACAGATACCTACAAAATCATCTTAGTTTATTGAATTGTGCATGTATTAGGTCTGTGAAGTAAAAAAAAAAAACCCAAACAAGCAACGAAACAAACAAACAAACAAAAAAATCATGATACCTGTACACGTAATTTCTTGTAATTGACATTTCTGATCGGCAATGACTAGGAAGTGGGATTGTATGGAAAGGGAATAATATTTTTTCTACGAGCAGACATGTTCATTTCCCTGACGCGGGGATTTACTGCCCTCTGCTGCCTGAGACAAGCGCAGAGCAGTCAGGGAACAGATCAGCTCCAGCCGCAACAGCTGACTCGGGACACCCGTAATCACAAAATAGCAGTCTCACCTGACAAGCAGAGCTAAACTTTGCACTGGTAGCAAAGCTTTCCACTAAAATAACGCTCGGTTACAGTGAAGGTCTTTGTTTTTATCTCATTAAAGTAAAACTACGTTATATTGCGTTGTGCAAAGGGCACAGCACGTGCGTGTGCACCTGAGCAACCGGAGCAAAAAAATATCAGTAATTATCAAAACGGATCAAATTCCACTACCTTGCTTTTAATACGTAATCTGGACTGTTAGAGAGAGGTTTGGGCCCTCTGGTGGTGATCAACATTCATATAAATCCAGAACTATATAAAGCTAGAGATAGCAGTTAAATTCATCAAAGTATGGTTTTAATAGTGTCAGTTATGTTTTTATATGCATGCTTTATGATAGTCCCATAAAATTTTTAGCATATTTTTTCTGTATCACAAGAAAGCAAGGGTAGTGTAGTAAAAGGCAAAAAAACTCCATCCTACAATCGCCTAGTGTTCTTTATATGTGATGTTTAAATATTCAATTCTAATCACAAGCACTTATGGTCACGTACAATCAGACAATACTTAAAAGTATTTAACAGATAAATAGCTATTCAGCATTTCCCCTCAACCTCATTTCTTTTTCCCAGCCTGTTTACTTCTTTCTTGGATGCTCAGAACAAGTATCACAGCAAATATGTTTCGAAACAGCTGCACAAAAGGACTCCAGAAGTAGTAGGACGTTGACAAATATTTTGGAAATTGGTGGCTTTTCAAATAAATCTTTATCCTTAACTAAATTCAGTCTTGCACTAGCACGCGCACCGTGCGGCTGGTTTTTGTAACATTGTGCATTTTGTGCTGCTGAGTTAACCTTCAGCTAACAAGAGGAGGCCTGAGGAAATCATTGTGCAGTCATGACTTACACACTGGTGGTGTTTGTTTACAGCACAATGGTGTTGCTTAATCCTATTTGTCTCCTACAGCAGCATTTCAGTAAGAAGATGCTGCTGCTTTTGTTAAAGAAGCTCTTGGGCTCACTATATCATTTAGAGACTTTTTAACTTGCAGAATATGTTACTGTCTGACACGACTGGAGACTATCAGACCCAGAAAACAGAAGCGTGCTTATCTAGAGGGGCATGAGAGACAGACATTGGAAAAAAGCTTAAGAAAAAATTGCAGACTGAGTTTATACTGGCACCAAAATTTTTAAGTTAATATTAAAAACAAGTTTGAAAATGAAATATAAACCAATATAAATGATCGAATATGTATCCTTGTACTAACCATTTCAGATGATCAATTGATGACGATTAAAATTTCAGGCGTAACCTTGTGTCTCCCTGGTTTTCAGGACTTTCTAGCTTTTCCTTCGACATACCCAGCCACTGTAGTAGAAAAGCTCAGGTGATGCAGGATTATATACCTTGCTGTAATCAAACAAGAAAGAGATCGTGCCTCAGTTAATACTTCTTTTTCTCAGGTCCAAAAGTGCCTTGGAGCTTACAGTCCTTTATTATCACCTCGGAATAGGCATTTGCATATTAACATATTTGTATTTACATTTTACAGATGGAAATGCTATGTAATACGTTTATGTCATTATTAAAACGGTAGCGTTGATCATTTGGAAGTTCTTAGTTATGTAGCAATTATCAGTTCCGATCTCCCTATGGGCAGTAGCTAGCAAAATAAAAACAAATTCAAGTGCACAACAGTATCTTACAAGTGGAGCATGAAAATTTCAGTGGAAATCACACTGAAGTTAACTGAGAATACATTAAGTAAGATAAATGACTGACCAGACGTACAACATTTTAAGAACTGGCTTGTCAGCATCAGCAAATCGCTGCTTTTATTATTAAAAGCGAGAAGGAAAAAGTTCATTGCCATCTGAATGCACAGCAAGTGAAAGTCAGAATTAGCCGCTAAACCTTCAGCCAGTTGCTTGTTCGGGATACGGTGTGGGGATTTGTTTAATCCCAGAAGGAAACTGTCCAGGAACTGTGGAAAGACAGCCCGGGATTCCCGCCTGGAGCCAGCTGCCGAGGGGATCGAGCGAGGAACGCGCCTCTGCGGCAGGGCTGGCCGGCGCGGCGGACACATGCGGGCAGGACGAGGGGACTGCCCTGGAGGATTTCTCGGGGGCTTCCTCCGGAGAGGAGCAGAGGCAAGAGGGCAAAGACACACCCGACTGCTGCGGCGGGTGAGGGGCTGCTTTGTGCGGCCCCCCTCCAGGACAACGCGTAAGGCCTTTAGCAGAACGGTGCAGCGGAGTTACGGCCGCGCTCCTCACGTTTTTCAGGAAGAGCGCCTCGCAATTCCTGCCGCTCTCCGACGGCGGGCCGGCCCTCAGCGCTCGCCGCCAGGGGGCAGTGTGAGACCGCGGGAAGAGCGGGAAAAGCGGGAAGCGCTCCCGCCGCCCGCCCCCCTCCATCCCTCGGTTCGCTCCCTCAGGGGCAGCCCCTGAACTCCAGCGCAACAAGGGCCAGCTGGGACAGCCAACCGATCCGTCCCTGCCCTGTGCTCCCACCACTGTCAGCAATTAAAGCTGATTTCTCCAGTAACTCTGCAAAGGCACCCGTGCGCCCCAACACACTTGAGCTGCTTCTCACACTGTTAGTAATAAGCCAGGGGCAGTATGTCGAGTGCTTCTAAATGCCAGTAATTTTATTTCTTTTGAATAACAAATGTCAAAGTAGAGATGTTATTTCTCCCGCTATTCCCGGCTCAGTGCACCGAGCCGATGGAAGAATTTCCCTCGTTCCAGTTCCCTCAAGCTGTTCAGCCATTGCTGCCTATGCTCCGGCTTTGCCACCAACTAGTCTGCCCTTTCTCACCCTCTGCACAACCCAAGACCACTGTCTTTCTTTTTATTACTGGAATGCACACATTACTTCCAGCTGCTGTGTTTTTTTCATCCTTCACTGTAGCTGTTCCCATTTTATTCACCTGAAGCCAAAGAGGTTATGTCACAGCTAGCTAGACAATACAAAAGCAGAAGTAGAAACTCTGGGCAAGTGAAGACCAGCATCATTTTAGTCCCATCCCTAATTCAGAATTCATCACAGGAGCTGCTTGTACTACAGAAGATGTGGATCCAGTATCCTAATTTAGTTCTGTTACCTCATTTAGTCCTTACTCAAGCAAAACCGAATTGGCTCCAGCTGCTGTGCTGACATTGGCAACAGCTGCTAAAACTGGCATCACCTGGGCTGCCTCTGAAAGTCCAGACCAGACCAGAAGCCTAACAGTTCCTCTCTAAACTGTGGGAGAAATCACACTGAGCACATTAATTGAGAACACAAGTTCATCAAATTCTGTACAGATCTTTTCCCTATCTATTAATACAAATCCAGAGATTAAGGGTGACAGAGTTAGGTGTTTCCTGGATGATTCTGTGTGACCCAAAACCAGGCTTCATATGAAGGCTCCCCAGCAAAGCCAGAACTTCAGATACTCTCCCATTTTCCTGCCATTAATTGTGACTACTATTCTGACTAATTATACTATTCTGAGCCCACCTGACCACTGTCTCTGGTGGCTTTGCTGCAGCACCCATTGAGTTTAGGTGCACCTTGTGCTCAGGATATCTCTAAGAATAAATTAAATAATAATAATAAATCTCTACCTGTAAAGGCTAAATCTGGAACATCAAGCTTTACTTCATTTCCCCATGAAGGAAACAATGATTATTTGTGGGGTTTTCCCTTGTGTTGTCACACGTTAGTATAGCAAGTTGTCTCTTGGCACCAAACTGCTTGGAACTATCTCTTCCTTCCTGCATCATCACTTCAGATCAAGAGCCTTGTCTGACAATATTAATGGCTAAAGCACTTGTTTCAAAAAGTCGAGAGAAATTAGAATACTGAGAAACAAATATTGAGTCTTTAGTTTTCATCTCAGTTCCTTCTCACCCGCAAAAGGCAGCCAAGTGAGAGAATCTTTGTGTTTTTCACTTTTATACAGAATTTTTCTTCCCAACCGAGTAACAAATACTCTCATCTATAATAAAAAAGTAATGGTCTCCCCAGCACAGCCTTATATAGTTCTTTGAGTTGAATCTCTCTCTAAAAATAGAAATCTCTTTGACATTGAAGCTCCAGGCAGCAAGGAAACTGTTGCATTTCAAGCTGAAGCCTTTGGAAAGTGTGCTCTGTATTTCTCTTACAAGTGTCCCACAAATGTCCAAAATGCACGACCTGTCCTGTCGTGAACTTTGAGCAAAGAAGATTTTGTTTGCAGCCAGTGCTGTTGCAGAAATACCTTCTTAGAAACAAGCAATAAAAAAAGATGCAGCACTGGCAAAAGGTGCTGGATTTACAGCTCTGCAAAAATAACACTCTTTCTTTCACAACCACCCCCCCCCAGACACAACTGCCAGCTTTTCCCAGACTGCCTGACTCGGCATGATATCCTGAGTTAAGCCCAATGCTTGCACTGAGGACAACAGGACAGACAAAAACAAACAAACAGAAATCTCACACATCAGGGTAGCAGTTTTTTCCAGCTCTCAGGTTGACATTCCTCTTGGGAAAACATAGAAAAGAAAGGGCAGGGGGTACACAAATCCTCCCCATCCAGCTTTTGAAGATGTTGACAGCTTGCTCTTACCAAAGTCAGGGATAGAAAAAGCCAACTCTACCAGCATGCTGGAATTGGAGACTGTAAGAATAGGAGGTCTAATTCCTGGGAGCACTAAGTCCAGGAGCATTAAACAGGGCTCAGCACCTCTGTGTCAGACTGGCCTCAGACACAAATGTGCGAGGACAACAGCCACAGTTGAGCTGTTGATGTGGGAGCCAGAAGTCTGGCTCAGCTTCCACAATTACCATCAAACAACATTTCCTTAGTGTTCTGACTACTGCTATCCATTTGCCATGCCAAAATAGCTCTTCTTCCAGCATTGTAATATTCCCCTGGCAGCATATTTAACATGAATTTGAAAGTGCTGATATTTCCAAATCGTGAAATGTGAGTACTGATCTTAAAATCTGAATGAGGAGATGGGAACATGATTCTAGCCTACCCTGGGGGAGGTTCATTCTTCATTCAGCCTTTAGTTTCAGGGCAAGTATCATGCTCTCCTTGTAAGATACCTTGTTTTTAGTCCCACATGTGACTTACACAGGATTTTATTTAGGACCTGAAAGGCAGATCATGAATAATAATCTCTATGTCAATTTCATAAAACCTGAACAATTGTCACGTGTTCAAGGGTTGCCTTCACAAGAAAGGATTAAGGGGGTGACAGAATGATCTTTCCAGTGGAGATACTTATTCCTGTTTATAATTATCTTTGGTTAAAGCCACGTCAGGTTAAGCCACTGAAAAAGAAATATGAATCCTTGTGTTTGGATCGATCCATCTATGGCCATTTTAGAGCTTGATGAAATGGATAAAATTAAAACTAGGCAAATTCTGGATATATTCTTTAGCAACTGAGACTCAGACAAGGAGGTCTTGGTGGCAGATTATAGGCTTTAAGTTTTTGGTTAAAAGCACAGGTTAAAAAACTTGGCCATTGTTGTTGCCCAGGCGGGTGAGAAAACCAACAGAGGGAATACTTTTGTCTCTTAATTCCTTGGAGATTTTGAAAACATCTCTCAGGAGTCTCCAGCCTCCATTTCACCCAGCGTGAGGGCTTCCAGCACAAGCACAGAAACCTTGTCTCCTCTTCTGGGAGGAGAAATAGGTCACTGACCTCCCCTGACAGGCTTGAATATCCTTGGTGTACATCCACCCTTGGAGCCATCATTGCTTCTTTTCTGGCCAGCTTTCTTTGAGTCACCAGCAGGGAGAGGTGAGGCTGATGAACATTCAGATTTCCTGATGAGTCACAAAGCAGGAGCTGTCCAGGACAGCAGCCAGGCAACACTGGAAAGCCTTCACATTGAACCAATGTGTTGGCGCTCACAGAACATTCACTAGCTTTGGCAGAGCTTTTCCTCCTAAACACCAATGTGGGCTGGCCTGAGACGGCCTCAGGCTTAAAAGGTTGTTTCAAAACATTACACCCTAAGCCTGAGGGATGCTAAGGAAATTAAAAGATTGATAATTGATTCTGCATGCTTTATTTGACTGTTTAAATTGTGAGTCTTGGGAGATTTNCAGTCGATATCAATTTGTACACTACCTGTCTAAGATGTGAAGAATTGAGCAACTAGAGGAATGTCGAGGAAGAGTGAAAATTCAGTGAAACAGGCGGTTCTGAAATTTGTCAGTAAGAACTTTCCTGGGAAGTAAAGAAGCTTGAATCTAGCTGACTTATTTTGAGGAGTGAAAGGAATACAGTTCAAGAGAGAGCAGCATGCTGGAATTTCATGTGAAACCCTGGTAAATAAATCTAGCAGCTTTCACAGAGGACCATTTTCTTTAGACTAATCCAAAGTTTTATTTAGTTGAACAGTCCAGGTATAGATGACCACAAGCACTGGGAGCTCGAACATAGCCCCTGTATGGAGCTCTCAGCTGAGTTTGGGCCACTGTTTGATTCATACTTCTCAAATGATTTGGAACACTGTGCTTTCCTGTGAAGATTATTTGGCATTGGGCACTTTGCTTGTGCATAACACAATAACTGTTTAATGTATATTATCTAGATGCTGCCCTTACCAGATGCTCATGTCATTTGGTC
>WAAG01041904.1:1390-28489 GCA_013390105.1 Tichodroma muraria
AAAAAAAAGGTTGAAAAAAAAAAAAGACACCTACACTTTGTAGTGATTCTGGTTTTGAGCCATTAGCTTGCCCTGCAGTATCAAACATAGCTTTGAACCTCTCCCTAATCCAACAATGGCTGATTTGTATCAAGGTGCTTCTCAGTAAAGGCAAGACATTTGAGAGAAACACTGAATTGTGTGTCATTAAAAAAAAAAGGTTAGTAGTAGAAATACATCAAAGGAAGCAAGATCAAAATTACTGTAAAGTGAGCAATTGAAGCAACTGGAAAAGTTCTTCCCATTCAGACAGGTCACCTATTCATGTCCAGCCTGAATCAAAAGTGAAAATGAGTCTTCTGTAGCTTTGGAGAAATGAGATGAGGGGTCTCTCTACTGGGTTTACATTTGATAGACAGCCCCATTGCAAGATTAGCTACTGTCAATTTTAGCAAAGGATAGGGCAAGCTTGTGGGTTTGGGTAATTCAAATTGTTTGAAACAAAAATATTATGCTATTTTTTGAATAAACACCACCACCAGAAGGACATTTTTTTCCACCTAACCATAAAAGCATAGAAAAAAAATGTGCAAATGGTGTTTGTTAGCTCCTGGTTTATGAATGAATAAGGGTGAGGCCAAAGTTCAGGCAATGTCTGAGGGCTGTGAGCTTCCAAAAAACCCCGTGGTAAGGGTCTCAGCTGCACAGGATTGTCAGCTACCAGCAGAAGTGCCAACTTCTGCTCTCCTACACCAGCTCCTACACCATCCAGAGAAGGATGACTTGCTCTGGGGCTCGCAGGCAAACAAGATTGTAAGAGAGTCATCAGTGCCAAGATAAAATGAAACATTTGAGGAATACCAAGAAAGCTTTAAAAGCTTTAACCGCTGTCCCTCAGCATACCTAATGCCCTGGTATCTCGAGCAGAGCAACGCTGCCAGTTCAAGTCTTGCCTGTCCCCCACACAAGACAATTTGTCTTCAAGTGGAGGCAGCAGAGAGGCGTTGCTGACCCAATCCCTGTGCCCTGAGTGCAATGCTCAAAGGCTACATAGGTACAGGAAGAGAAAAAAACCCTTGTAAATCTAAGGAACTGCATGTGCTGACCTCATGCAGTCTTTCCTGTTCATTCTAATGGCACAACTCACTAAAATCCCCTCCTTGAGCTCTGGGGTTCATGGCCCGAAGCACAGTTCCTGGGCAGGAATGTGGGATTTTTAGTGAGTTGTTCTGCTAAATAATTTGCAAGTGCCTATTCCCCTCCTCCAACCCTAGCTGTCCTTTTTTACTGTTATAAAAATGTTGACATGACTGCCTCTGATGAATTTCAGAAGTTTCAACACATAATTTAAAAGCAGAAGTCATTAGCAAGTATCTATTTGATCACTGATAGCTGAAGCGGTGAGAAGAGCTATAATTTAATAAGAGTAAAGGTTAAATATATTCCTGTGGTTTATCATCATTCACTTTCCCTAAATGCATGACTACAGGTAAACTCTGAAGAGGACAGTGTGAATTACATTGTGTGGCAGATGTACCCGTCAGCAGCAGGCTTTAACCTCAGACCAGTCCAAAACGGAGTCTGACAAACTATTTCAGGGGATCATCATATGACATTAAAGTCCCCATAATATCATCCTTTCATGTATGTGATATATTGGAGGCAGCTCTTGGGTAGTCCTTAATGGCCCAGCTGCCACCACAGTGATATATGCACTGTGTATTAAGGAAATGAAACAGGAATTATGCACAATGCATCATATCTCCTGCCGCTGTCATTGGGCAGGGAAAACTGCATCACCCTGTTGCTTCCAGATAAAATGGGATCCTTAGTGCTTCATTGATATGGAACAGAACATTTCATGTGGAAGGGACCTACAAAGATCATCTGGTCCAAATTTGTGCAGGTGCAGCAGACCCAGCAAATGAGGAGACACTAACCTAGAAAGACCAGCTCCATTCAGAAAACTACATTTCACATCATGAAATACCAGCCTGTGCCTTTCCCAGCCGTACTCCCAGAAGATTTGCTTTACCAAACTCACCCCCCAAAACAAGCACATTTCTTCCCTGCTCCATTCCCTATTCCAAGGATGAAGCTGGGAGAGTAAAAAGTACTCCCTGATTCAAAGCCTTCCACACCCTGGACTGGTTGGAGAAGATTTTGGATGCTCCAGCATCCAGCATTACCCTTTCAGTAAGAGAACTGAAGTCCCTCATACCAGTGTGAATGTGGCGTATTAAATACTAATCTATAACTCAGCATAGCTTCCGCAGCAGAATGCACAATAACAAAGCAAAAATAACAGCTATGTCTGTCACCTCTGCAGCAGCAGGCAGCTTTTCAGTCCAGCTTTCCTGGGTACTCATTTGAAGCAGCACAGAGGAGGTGGAAATCATTGCTGCTCTGATCTGGTGGCATTTTGCACCCACTCGGACCAGAGAAGATCACTATAAGGAGAGGCAAATACATAGCACAGTCTCCTGAAGACAAACATTTGGCAGCACCTAGTTTCCATCCTCACCAACACATACTTGAAAATAAAATTAGGCTGTCTGGACAAATGTAATTGTGAGATGCTCTGGTGGGCAGACAGAGAGTGGTTTAGATACTAACAAGCACATCTATGAAACATCTAAGAGCAGGTGATAATTCCAGATCCAGCCTGCACATCCTTTCCCAGGTCAGCTCACCTTTTGCAGGTTTTCTCCCTCCCTGAGGAGCAGGTGAGACAAAACTGACTCTTCCCAACAAATTTGCATCTGTCATTCAGAATCTATGTTTTCTTACTACAGAGCCAACAAAGTGAGAGCAATAATTAATCTTACTGTGTATGGAGCTCATTGATATCAAGAAGAATTAAACTACTGTAATCAAGTCAGCCTGTTGCAGATGTGTGAAGTGCTAGAGTTTATCAAATTCTGCAGGCACACAATTTGATTCTGCATAACAGGGGAGGACAATACTGACAAGATAGCAGAGAGCCAGAAATCTGATGCGGGATTTCATGAAAGCCTTTTTCTGCTCTTAAAAAGTGCCATACTTGTCAGCTGTGCAAAAGATGCCACAACATGTTGGTGCATGTCATATCAAAATTGTCAAAGGATGCTGCACGCTGGCTCTGTGGGGATGTGCTGTGTCCAAATCAACATGTGCCTGCACAGATTTCTTGAGAGACAGCTGAACTTCAGCAGCTCCTGGAACCAAATAATGGGAGTAAATGTGAACATCTATGAAGGTGTGAAAAGATGCTGCCAAGGGGGAAGTTGAAATAGAAGCAAAGCTCAACAAGGGCAATTACCTCTGTCAAAGGCACAAAGGAGATCGATGTCAGCTGCTCTCACGGTAGGAGTTGGGAAACCACAACATGAATATTTGATTAAATAAGGCCAACCTGAAGTCTCTGCCAGAGCATGGGATGTCACGGGTTTTCTATGAGATGGCAGGGTCTCTCCTTCACAATGGATTACATCTTTGTCTTGCCTCACCACTTTCTTCAGCTGAAATTCTTTCAGCATCCTAACAGAAGGCTCAGCTGGGCAGTGCCAGGGATATCTGGCACCCTGTGGCAGCTCAGCTCCCTCCCCAACATGGACCCCCATGATCCTGAGGTGCAATTACTGCAAATGGACTGAGGGCATAGTCAGCCGAGCTGATCCAGCAACCGGCTGCCTGCAAATCCAGGTGGCCCTGCTCCTCATTCCACTCCTCCTCCCCAGTTCAGATCTGTACATTCCTGCCCCTTTTTCTTGGGGCTGGTCTTTATACTAACCCCCAACCTCCCTCCAGCTGATTCATGCACTAAGCAGGCAGATATCAAATTTGGGGGACAAAACAAAGAGAAGCTTTCAATGCCACAGCCAGCACAAAGCCAAGGGACAAGAATATGAGCGGGGATTCCAGAAGGGGGGAAGAGGCACACCTCTGGTGACACTATGGAATTGGCTCAGCTCTCCCAACAGTCAGAGGAGCTGCTGTATTCAGGAGGAGCAAGTGCTATCAGACCTTTATTTGGTGCACTTCAGGCAGCTGAACAGCCTGGAGATTGTCTCCCCAGAATTTACTAACCCCTTGGCATTTATTCCCTTTTCACTTATGATGCTCTACAACTAAGCTAGATGATAAATGTCCTGTACTTGATCCTGCTCTTCCTTGCCTTCAGAGAGCTAAGCTGCTCTGCCCTCCCTTAGGCACTATGAGCTGTTAACAAACCAAGCTGAATGTCTGCTTGCAAAACCTAACCTGGAGGGAACGGCTTATTTTCATTAGCAGCCTGCTCTGTTGTTGAACACAGATCCTAAACCTGAAAAGGCTGTAACTCAACCTGCCCACTCCGATTCCTATTTGAGAGACTTTTCTCCAGAACAGACAGTATTTTCTGGCAGTTGCCCCCACAATAAGAACCTCTTGGTACTTCAAGGAACTCCACAGACCATCCTGCCAAGCAGCCACCTCTCCCTGGCCCAAACATGCCTCCACAAAGAGGGACTTGTCCACCTATGCTGCTGACCTCCTTCTCCCCAGCATGGAAATAGAGCTTTCTAATCCACTGATGCAAGGAAAGCAAACAGGAGTGGGTCAGACATGGAACTGGATGCTTCCTCCCTAAGTAAAAACTGTTAGACCTGGAAGAGATCTTCCAGCTTGCTAAGACTCACTCCTGCCATCACAAATAGCTCTTCTGTGTAAAATGGTACATATCAAACTGTCTCCTATTAATTAAGCCTGTTGCATCTGTTGCAAGGCCACACTCCCCCAATGCCTAAAAGCTCTGTCAGCTCCCAGCTCTGGTCCTTTTGCAGCTGGTTTATACTCATTTTCTCTGTTTACCTTCTAACAATTCCATTGGCTGACTCCTTGACCTCATGCTATTTAGTGTTTCACCGTGTTTCTTCATGCTCCAACACTAACAAAGGAAGTGCAAACACAGGAGAACACATCAAGGAGCAATAGGAAGAATTGTACAGCTTTAATCCATTATGAAAGGCTGGGGCAAAAGGTAGAGAGTAGCCCAGAGCTGAATATTGCTGGGGAATATTTCTGGACTATTGCTCTTATTTATTATGTGGAAATTACAGTTTTCCACATAATAAATAAAGAGAGACTAGAAAATTTGACCTATGAGTTCAAAATGAAACAAAATTCTTCCTGCAAATGGAAAAGCATTAATAATATCATACAATGTCCACTTTTGTGTCAGAGCTGTATTAATTGGGCTAAACAAACACAGCTGGGGAACCAGCTTTGGGGAAGAAGGAAGACCTGAGAAAAAGAAATTAAATTGTTGGAAAGAGACAAGTAGGCAAATTTGCTGGTTTTGGAATAACATGGCAGAACTCAGCCAGCAATCCCTGTGAATGAGAGGTGGGAAGTTACACTTCCTGTGCTCTGCAGTGAGAAAATGAACATGAAGAGGTCACATCTTGCCTCTAAGCAAGCAAGAGCTTTTAGGGTCGTCTGATCCCTTGGGAGAAGGACAAAGGTTCAGGAGCTGGGTTGGGCCCAGGTTGGACCCAGCCAGAAACATCCTGGACTATGTAAGAGATCATTTCCCTGCAGCAAACAAGGCTTCCCCTTTTGAGTGGTTCACTCTTGCAAAGAAAGCCATTCTCTATTCATGCCTCTCCAATTAAAACTTCCCCCTCCCCAAAATTACCAGAATGGACAGTGCACTAGAACAGTTAAAGAGAGAGCTCTTAAAGCAGAGCAGCTTCATTCCAGTGAAACTCCCAAGTTTATCTTGCTTGACTTTCAAGACATTAGTTTGCAACACCTCATCTTTTAATAACCAAGATTCAAAGTTTCCAAAGTCTTTTATGAAAAATCTCCTACAATGTGTCACATAATTGTATCACGTAATGGCCTTTCAAAGGACATCTTGAACCCAGGCAGTGGAAAACATCTTCACAGGAAAGGAGCAAAGCGATGACTTAACAAAGAATCATTACAGGAACAATTAGGCTTTCAGCTGGTAACATCAAAGAGTTTATTTATTTGCCACAGGGCTAGAAAATAGACCAGAAAGTGTTATAAAGTGTTCCAGCTCATCTGAGGGCGAGTACAAAAGCTTCATGTGCAGTTGTATCACCCTTTCTAAGCTGAAAGCAAATAAAAGCCTTGTCATGAATTCTGTGAGTAACAAACCCACAAGAACCTGGGGTCTGTGACCACAGTGCATTTAAGAAGCTACAAAGATGTGACTTGGTTTAAAGAAGATCTCAAGAACAAGACAAACCTCTTTTCTTTCTCTGTTTAAAAATGTTTGAGCGTTTCTGAAGTTGCACTGAGAAACTCAAAGATTAATCTTTTTTTCCTTAATTCAAAACAAAAAAGACTAGAGTTTAGCAGCTGCAAAACACTTATTCCATATCTTTTCTCAAATAAAAACTGAAGCAATCTGAAAAAAAGTTGGTATTATTGGTGCAATTTCCATTTTTGTCAAAGCTTCTGTCACTGAAAATTCTGGCGAAGGGGATTTGTTTTTGCTGGCACTACTGCTCCTTTCAGGTAAAATGCAGGTGAATCACTACAGACAAGCACAAGCAACTCTCTATTGCACTATAAAGTAGTTTCTTGTTTTGTGTGAAGGTACTTCTGGTTTGCTGCAACACAAGAGGTTCAGGATGAAGTGAGCAGGGGATCTGACCCCACTCGTTCCCAGCAGTAGGAGCTGACGCTTTTTTTTTTTCTGGTAAAAGCATTCCAGGCCTTTCATTTTCACATTTTCTGAACAACAACAATATTGTGTTCTATGACAAAGAAATGCTTGGGCCAACACAGTCTTTTTTAGCATTTTTTATTTTGCTCTTCTGTGGGAAGATGAAAAAGTTGGGGGGATCAAGCATTTTCCTCACAAATTCCTAGCTCACTCAGCAAACCAAAAAAATCAATTCTTCATCCATTTCTACTGATCAGGGTCACTAAAAGTGAAACACATTCTTTTTCAGTAAGTCATTCCTAATAAAAGGCACAAAACTCAGTGGGCAAATGCCTTTTGTGTAGACCTGGAGGTATACAAACTGAAATTAAACCAGTGTCCAGCATTTCTTTCTCCCTATAAAAGGCAAGTATATTGAAGTGGAATTGTTTTCTAGAAGTTAGTGGATGTGTGGGGTAAATTGTTCAATAGGTCCTGTGATGATTTTGTTATTGGTTCAGCAAAAGTAGCATTTTACTATAGCAATTTCTTTACAGAGAAAGGTATTGGATGAACTTCAATGAAATATTTTCCTAATCATCACTATTATGAGGTTGTTTAATAAACAAATGATAGCAGATGAATGGTTCTGCTTTCAATGTCCAATTTTCTTTAAATCCTCTCTTCACAGAAGGGGCCCTTATATTCATGTAGAGAGAGGGGGAGGCAGAGGAGTGAGCAGATTCCTTGCTGATCTAACATTTTCTTCTCTGTAGCTACCCAATTCCCAGTATGTGTCTGCAATATAAAATTCTAAGGCTTTACACAGCACCTGTCAGCATGGTGGGGAGGGGACAGTTTGATTTTCACCACAGGAACCCTCTTGCATTCATCACAGCACAATTTAACAGTGATACTAAAAACAAAGCAAAGCTTTTCACTACATAGGAAAAGAGAGCTCACTCCTCTCCTGCTTCAACCCACACGTTTTGTTCGACCAAACAAGGTGACTGAGTTTCTGTCACCTCTCCAAAACCCAGGGCTGTTTCATTTGCAAGGGTTTGGAAACTATTTCCACTATTTTCTCACAGCTGGCTGCTGAGGGAGATCTCTTCCACCACTAACCCAGCAATCCTGAGCACCTCCTGCCCCCGTCACATCACATGCCTCAAGGCTGCACAGCTCCCAGCATAAGCAATACAACCTTTGTCTATTTTTCTACCCACAATTTCAGGAGACAAAGCACCTGCACAACAACAGGTCTTTGCAGAGCTGCTGGGGTCCCACATCCCATGCCAGTGTTCTGAAGGCAGCGTGCCTGCTGCTGTGGCAAGTGAGGGGATGCTCAGGGGACAGAGATGTGGCACCCACCAGACACAGCCACTACACCTCCCACTGCCACCTCTAAACCCAGCTCTGCCTCCTTTGCCCCAGGAGAAGCTGCGGTGCAGTCCAGCTCTTATTTTTGTATTTGGAAGGTTTAACAGTGCCAGCATGGGCAAGGAAGTGGTTAGGGAGTTATTTCAGGAGTGAAACTAGGGACTGATGAGCCAAATCTTTGAGCAGCCCAACCTGAGGTGGCCACACAGGTTGTCCATAGCCAGTCTGCAGACCTCTGCCTCCACAGAGGCTCGGGGACAGCCTCCAGACACATTCCTTCCATTTCAGGGTTACATTTATACTTCCAGGATTCATTTTCTCATGCCTCCTAATATTAGGAGGTACAAAGCTGGCATGAGAAGATGAATCCTGGAAGTGTGAGCAGAGATTCACAGGGGGGAGGGGACCTGGCCAAATTTCTTGCTTTAGTGAAGTTCGCAGTGTGTTCAGCCTGTAGCTCACTCACTCTAGGACACCACTGCAGCTGTACAGACACGATTTTCCTTACCACAGGCACACACATACACATACTGAGGATGAAGCCGGAGCTGTAACTCCATGGTATGGCTTTGTCACAGCTGTCACCAGTTCAGGGAAAAGAGTTGTGAAACTCCTCTTCCATTTTGAGCTAACCACTGAGCAGCGTGTTAATTTTCTGGGTCAGCATCCCAGGATTTTCCTTTCCCTAGCATGCTGTTCAGTACTCTCCACTCTTTGACATCATGTACAACTTCTATAGCAAGAGAGTGCTTAATCCTCTCTGAAGTAATTTCTTTCTTCTTTTATGACTGGAGCCCTGGACAGTCTGTTATGCTCCAACCCCGGTGCTATATTTAACTCAACCATCTTGTTCATTCTTCCTCTCGTCTAAAGCTCGGCTAAAAGGAAGAAATTGCAGCCATGAATAAAATACGAGGAAGAAAGTCAAACTACACAACACACTTTTAGGCAAATTCCAGCACTTGAAACATTGCCCATTCTGTTTAGGAAGGATTTGATACAGCTTACTGCCTGGAAGTGGAGCATGGAAGTTAGGAATTTGGGAAATGGGACAGAATTTGAAACAGTGGTGAGAGAGCAGTAAAATTGCTCTGGTCACAGGGAGTTGCCTCAGCCTCTTGCCCTAAGCTGAGGCCTTGCTTCTGCAAGTCAGGTGACAGCACATGCAATGGTCCACGTGTAGATTTTACTTCCAGGGTATAGATTTCCCAGAATGCTTCCCAGCAAACTTTGCCTACTGTTGTACAGCCCTGCCCGAGCAAAACTAATTCAACATGGCATTTGTCACCACTTCCAAAACAAGAAAATTTCATTTGTCTATATTTAGATGGCACAGCACTGTAGATAACTCATCCTTTTCCATGCCAGTCCTGACACCCTTTCCAAGACAAGCACCCTCTCATTTTGTTATATCTGCAGGACGCAGAGGCATGACACAATGAAGAGGAAGAATGTCAGTTAGGGGTGCCTGGCTCTGACATTGTTCATCCTGCCTCAGCTGTTTGATGTGGATACACCCTTCACCATCTCATGCACAAAAAAGAAGTGACCACAATTCACAACAATGAATTGTGCAATCCTGAAATCCTATGCACAAAATTTTAAAATTGTTGGGTTTTTTTCCCAGTACCAATCTTCAATATCTCTGCAGTTTATTTAATACTGCTTCACTCAAGTTTAGCAGAAGTATCTTTTCCTGAGGCACGTAGAGAGTGCATTGGGGGAGAAGAGGACAGATTTTCCAGGTACCTGTGTCTATAATGAACCATCTACCCACATGCAAATACCCGTGAATACAAACAATCTTCTCTTCAGAAGTATGGTAAATTCAGATAATTTTTAATGACCCGGGGGGAAAAGGTGCCAATTCTATTTCTATTCAGATGGTTTTCTACATATGACATTTTTATTTTCTGTTTCACTGGAGTACAGACAACTGAGAGGCTCCAGGTTTAGCCTTTGAAATGTTGGTACAGCTGCAGGGTGACAGCTCACAGAGAAGACACCGGCACACACACACAACACAAATGTTCAGAGAAGTCTAAATTCACAAAAGCCTAATGTGCTGGAGGAGTTCATCAGCAGTCACAATTTTAAACAATTTCAATCTGCTCTATTTCGTTTCTCTTGGTCACAGCAAAACCTCATGCAAATCTGCTGCATGTTCCCAGCAGTAGAAGGGCCCCACATACACGTTGGCAGCAAAAAATTAATTTCACATTCAGCTTTGAGACTCAAAACCAGCTGGACTTAAAATTCATCTACAAAAGCATGACCCACACACTGAAAGACTCTCCATTCCAAATTTGCCAAGCAGGAACTGCCTCTACGCTGAATCTAGATCCCTTTTGATTGTCCCCCAAATCTGGAACTGGTGCCAAAACCACAGATGAGACAAAAGCACCAATATTTGTTTAGCAGCCAGCTAAAGGAAGAGCAAACTCCTTTCAAACTTTAGATTGGCCTGAAAAATATCAGGAAAAAGGGAAAAGATGAGACAAGAGAAACTGAAGCCTTTAGCCTGTAACATCCTGCTCTCAGCAGGGATTTCTACCACAGACAGATGCTCCATACCCCCAAGCCCTCTTAATGACCCAAGTTCCAACTGCAGCAGAAATTATTTCTCTGCACCCTTGGCCACAGAGAGGACTGGTGGGAGACAATGCCTCCAGCCACCAGCCAGGGAATTCCTCCTTATTCCCATTGCCCCTGTGACAGATAAGGGGGGTGCAGAAAGGGCAGTTGCCTTGCACCAGGCTTTGGACCAGCCGGGAGGGAGGTTGGAGGAAGGCCAACCCCCTCATTGTTCTGTGAGGCCGCTCACAAAGACTCTTTTTTTTTATTATTATTGCTTTGTGTCCGTTTTGTTCCACCAGACCCACTCTAAATAGACATTTTGTTTGCCATTAATGAAATCTGCTTCAATTTCAGAAGTTCTGTTTGCAGGCTGTAATCTCAGTCCCAGTCCAATTTAAATATCTGTTGTTTTGGTGCTGGACTTCTGGACCACATCCCTCCAGCTCAATGCCAAAAACATAACGGAGAAAATTTCACCCACCGTTAGGAGCCATCTGGTTCTGCTGCTCTGAAAAGTGAGACAGATAAGGAGCTGTATGATACCCATGTAAGGCAATTTGCTGGCCCGTTTTTCATACCTGACTCTGGGGTGCACAGCTTTATTTTGATTTGATAAAAAGCAAAGGAGTACAGCTGCAGCACACTGCTTCTTCACTAAGCCGACAGATGGGCATCACTGTAAGGAAGCCACATGGCATTTTTTGTTCAGCTCAGCTCATTAGGTTTTATCTGCAATATGTTGCTGTATTGGCAGAAAACCTTTCAGCGAGCAGAAACATTAGCCAAAGTTTGTCAACAGATATAGGGAAGATCCTATTGTGGAAGGATATGTGCCGGGGCAGGGGTGGGCTGTGATTGCTTCTCAATGCTCACAAGTCAACTCCTGAAATGTTTTTCAGCTCTCTCTATAATTTGTGCCATAATGGCAGATCTGACTTGCATATTAATAGAGCTGCTATTCACAGCTTGCTATTGTTGGGGCAAGACAGTTCACAAATCACTTTATCTGAATAGGTGCAGGAAGTTTGTCAGCAAAACCTGGAAAGTGGGAAATTTTCCTTGTCTCTGACACACAAGAAGATAGATGCCCAAATTCTTGTAATAGTGAAAAGAGCATTTCTAAGCTGAGAGCCCCACGCTGTATTATTTTGAGGCAGTTTGGGTTGCAAACGATTCTTTCCTACCTTGAGTCACTGGTTTAGTTTCAATGGGCCAGTTTAAATTCGAGAGGAAAAGGAAGGCACGTTCTGTGCTTTGTAGCAGTTTTAACCACAGGTTGGCAAATGTGGAAAGTGAATCAAAGAATTTTCAATTCTCAGAAGAAATATTAGAAACTTTGAAAAGTTCTTCCTTGAGGAACTTCAAGAAATTGAATGGGCTGCTTTGTGAGCCCGGGTGAGTCCTGGCACCAGCCATTTCACAGCCTGGGGTCCCACTGAGGTTTTAGGAGCTCTCTTCTGACACACAAACATGCACCAAGTCATCCAAAGCCATTTAGGGAGCCAGGAGACCACCACAACTGCATCTTAGTCCAGGTCAGAAATGTGTTTTCAAACCAACCATCCTGACCATTCCCATTTTTTGATGTCCAGAAAGGGGTCTGGGAGCACATGCTCTGGATTCCTCTTAGATGGAACTAAACCACCTACAGAAATGCCCCACCCTTTAACAGGCACTCAGCTCTCAGGACCAAATTAATCTGAAACATCCCCCAGAAACACACACAGTTTGCATATCAGAGCTCAGCACCAGTTCTTCTCCACATTTCCAGCACTGGATAGCTTGCTAAAACAAAAGCATTGAAAAATCTCTCTTGTTTTAATTTACAAGTGGTTAATTTAATTTAACATCAGGGGTTTTCATTTACTTTAAACTCAAACTAAATCAAATAAAACTCAACCAAAATTTAATAAGTCCAGCTTAATCCAAAATGGGAATATTCACTCAGTTTTCTGGTTACTCTAAATTTACCAGTCTAATACGGTACTTTGATTTAAACCACACCAACTCAGAATCTAAATGTAACCTTAGTGTCTGTGAAAGAAAACATTTTTCAGTGATACAGCGAGCTGAGCTATGTTTTCCATTAATGGAAAATGTGATCACATTCTGAGATACTTTATATTTTTATACTGGCTTTTATTTTTAGCCATTTCTGTATTAGAGCAGTGCCCATTATCTCACTCTAATTAAAGGTCACTGCTCCTGTTACTATCTATAGCTATAAAACTTCATGGTAAGCTGCCATATCTTGACCCAAAATTAATAGATGTATTTTAGATCATGCATTGTCCCCTTTCTCCAGCTGCCTGGAGTGTGCTGGCCCGTGTGCATGTCACAGACACTGTCCAGCTCTCAGCCACTTTAGGGGTTGTCTGAAAGGTGCTGTGAAAGGGTGAGATCACGGTCTCTGGGGGCACAGCTCTCACCATCAGTGGGATCAACCACCTGAACAGCTGATTGATCAATCTACCAGCCTGGAGCAGGCAGAGCTGCCACAGCAGGGAACGTGCCAGCCCTGCTGGTTTGCTGTCTGCTCACCAGGGGAGCCTTGAGCCCTGGTCTCCTCCACAGGGAGAGCTGCTGCCTTCGGCAATCGGGGTCCTGCTCCAGCAGAGGCACCTGACAAACGGCTGTGGGATCCACGGCCTTCAACCAAAACCCCTTCGGGATGGATTTGCTTTTTGGCTTGATTTCTGCAGAGCAGCCAGCAAAGTGGCATGCTAACGCGTAAGTAAAGTTCACTGGCATTTTTGTAATTCAAATAAAGAATACATTGGACTTGCAGCCAGCCCTGTCTGGCCTTACTTCACTGCCGTGCAGCCAGAGCTTACTGTATCACAGGTAAAATGTGAAAGAAAAAGGTGGCTTCATGTGTAGAAAAGCATAGCTGTGAAGTTTGCTATATGATTTTAACCTTCTGTTGTCATGATGATCTGAATGACAACAACTTTTTTATTATTATTATTTTGCAGTGCAACTGCAAAATAAGAGACACAATTATTCTCTCAGAACAGTCCTATTTCCCAGTAGCCTATAAACTCCATTCATTTCAACACCAGACATATTCCTCCATCTCAAGCACTAGAAATTCTTCTGTCCTTTTAAATTTCAGTCTTGCTGGAGAAAAAAAAAATACAATATCTAGTCACACATGAAAGAGATAAGCTCCATGGTAATTGAACGGCAGAGAATCTGCACTCCCAATTCTGCCTGAGAGCCTGCGTGGATATTGCCTTTCAAGGGCAGAAAGGGGAATGGCTTTTCCTGATAACCATTGTATATACAGATACTACAGGAAAAAAGCAAAGGACTATCAGCATGGTGGGGGGAATGGGAAAAAGAAATGGCCGGCTTGGCTTTGGAAGAAACACCCCCAGATTTTACCTGAGACAGGGTTTGTACATAGAACTGGGTCTCAAATCTGCTGAAAATAAAAAAAATCTTCTAGCATCCAGCTTGTAATTGATACTCATGAAAATGTATGAGATTAATGTGCTCACTTGGCACTGCCCTTCAACCTTGTAATGAAAGCAATCAGGTCTGAGAGGAGGTGGCAGAGAATAAAGAGGGACAGGAAAAGTAGGAGTGAAACAGGGAAGAGGAATAAGCAAACAGAATTGATTGATTGAAATATCTCCTTTCTACGGAATTACTGGCCACATGCTGGTCTCCTTTACACCACATAACACTGGAGTTAGATGAGATTTACCCTGGTGACCTGAGCCACCCCAGACTTGTGCTCCTTGTTTTGCATCACAGCCTGCAGCCCAGAGCTGGATGAGTTTTCCAGGCAGGGCCTGTATGTCCATGAAATCTCTTGGAAGATGAAGCTGTCCAGTATCCTGACATGCTGCTGCTTTTTGTTTGTGCTGCTCCCTCTGTCCTGCAGAGGGTCAGCAGTGTCACCTTGTCCTTCGTTTTGCAGGAAACACAGATCCATGTCCTCCACTCTTTGGAGGACCTGGCCCTGTCCTTGAGCACTGCCGCTCTCCAGCAGAACATTTTCAGCTCTTTGCATTGTGCTGATTATCTTGACAAGACTTTCAAGTGATTTCTAGGAGGAGGAGAAGGGTATTGAGAGATAGCAGGCCATTCTGTCCTCTGCCAGTCATCATCCTAAGGGACATTTATGCCAGTGTTGGCCAAGGCTTGGTTCGGCCTTTTCATTAAGCTTGATGGAAGGACTAGACCAACATATGGTACTTAGTGAAATGCAACTGTGGAGCCAAAGAAACTGTCCTGATGTTTCAGAAACTAATCCTCCAGGATTAGTCTCAGTAACAGTGTTCGCAGTACAACCCATAAAACCTCGCAGAAAGTATGTTTCTCTGGTGTTCCAAAAAAAACCCAAAAAACAAACAAATACACAAATGCAGCTAAAAGAACTGTAGGAAGACCTTGTTCAGAGGCAGGGGCTCAGTGAAACCCATCCTAAGGAACAAAATCAGAGTGATGCACACCTCCCTTGTTCATAATTCATCTGGCTCCACCTACCCTGTAGTTTCCTCTCCCAGAACTAAGCAGCTCAATGGCTGTAGATAATTGCCTTCCCTGCTCAGCTTTGCTGGCATGCCAGAACAAATATGTGTGCAAAACATTTGACATCAGACCTAAGCTGCTTTACAGTGAAAAAAAGAAAACAAAAACCAAACTTGAAGCTTATTGTGGGAAAGAAAAAGCAAAAAGCTAAATATCACTACTGAAGTAGTACCACGGAACCTCCTTTGAGCAGCATTCCTGTGCTCCAAGTTTCTCCAGAAGCCATGTACCCCTGTCATCTTCTATCCCCATCACACACCACAAAATATTCTCCAGGGTGAGGAGACAGCTGTTTGTGGTGCATGAGGGAACAGCCAGTCCATCTGGGAAATAAAACTCCCATGGCATCCTCTCAATATTCCTAAATAAAATGTTATTTCCAGTTATCTGACTAAAAAGAAGCGAGTGAAGGACAAAGTAGGGACTTCTTGAGAAAAGTTTAACTTAACAGGAAGTCCAGTTTGTTGCTAAAAGCGGTGTCAGAGGATGCTTTCAGGCAAATCTAACAGGTTTCTTAATGGTCACAGCAGAGTGTGAGCATTTTGGGGGAGTGCAGCAGGGGCAGGGTCTGGGGAGGAGCTGCTGCCAAGAAAGTGAAGCAGCTTTGCAAACTGAGGTGTCTACTGAAATAACATGAACAGGAGTTTTTCTATTTTTTTTGCTAAGAAAATCTTACTTTAAAGCACTCACACTTGGGCACCATGAAGAATATGCCAGGACAATACCTGGGGGTGGTGCACTTTTGATTAAAATAAGAGCAAGTATTGCTTTGGGCCCCGCTCACACATTCTGTGCAGTAACCTCATCACAGCACATGGGTGCTGCTGCAGGAACTGCATCTCTGCACATGCATTGTGCTGTCCCCTGCCCTCCAGTGCAAGGAACACACAGGTGGGCTGAACATCCTGCAGTGAGAACTGGCAGGAGACTGAAGGCTTGCAGTTCCTATTGACCCTGGTGGGAAGGGAGAGGATTCAGAATCCCCTCTGAGGTCCTGCTTTGCCATTGTATCTTATTAAAAAGGGCTGTTTGTACCATTAGGAAATAAGTAGGTCAGACAGCCCTTACCAGTGTTCCAGTCTACCCACTTTGCTGCTGATGTGGATTAGCACTAAAAAAGTAATGTTACTCTTCTCTCAAGTGAAGATGCAAATTACCTTCTCATGTTTAATCCCATCACAGGAAAAAAGGACAGCTGAGCTGCCCACATCTCCATTTCAGTTTTCTTCTGTATATTTTTTGCTTGGTTACCAGGACTTCCCATCATCCTTTTTGTATCAGCACAGAGACGGGACCTTGTTAGGCTGCCTCTTTGTTAAATACACAAGAGATACACAATACATAAGAAACTTAATCTGCCCCCCTGCCAGCATTGAAAACACATAGGAAAGAAAAACACTTTCTGACCTCCAAAGGATATTATGAATTAAGCAGATCCTTTCTTTTTCACCAGGAAACACAGAACAAAGCTGGTAGTGATTGGTCTGTATGAAGTCAAGAGATATCAGGGACTGATGCAACTCAGTATTCAGTGTGCCATTACCCCAGAGACAGATTCCCTCCAATTTACCTTCCTGGATTTGCTCCTCTCTTCTTTGGCCACATTGTCCTCCCTCTGCTCTTATCCCAGTGCTGAGGAGGGACAGCATTGAGGTCCAAGCTGATAAACAGCTAATGAATTCTTTCTGTGCTTTAATTGACTTCTGAGGTCAATGAGGACTCCATAGGCCAGTTTTCCCTTATCTCCAGAGTGACAGTGCATATGGAATGGAGACATTTCTATCCAGCACCAGGAATGGCATGATAACTACATTTATCTTTCCAGGTGATTGTGCCAGACTCATCACCATGGTACCTGCAGTGCACTGACTTTTAGCCACAACCTTTTGCTACAGAAGGCTTTTGGTGGCCCCCACTCCCCTGCTGGGAGCCAGGAAGTGCAAGGGACCATTGATGCTGCTCTTGAGTTACTTGGGGAGGAGGGTAAATGTTAGTGTTGTTAATCATTTCTTACTGTTTGCATCGTGGCTCACTCTGGTATGCTAAGTGCCTGAGCTCTCCTGGCAGGCTGAGGGGTTGTGGATTATTAATCACCCCTACTTTCAAATACATAAATCATGATCCAGTAAAGGCAAAGGAAGAGAAGCAGCAATCTCCTGTTAACCCTTCCAGCTCAGAGGATGCTGTCTGTCCTCACCTGATCTCACCAGAACTCCTGGTTTGTCCCTGTGCCAGTCACCTTTCCAAGAGAGAGGCCCCTGTGTTTTTAGAGTCTCCCTCAAACCTACTCAGGCAGCATTCTCACATCCGCCAGTTTTGGGGTTTTAGGCCCGGCTCAGAAGATTAGTTCTGAGTTAGTTCCCAAATGCCAGACTCAAATAATGAGGGAAAGCAGCTGGCTGGACATCAGACCCCACTTCATTCCTTGTGTGAGAGCCTGGAACAAAGCACACAGCGCTGCTGCAGACAAAAATAATGCAGAGGGAGAAGACACATTCAACATTGAAAAAACACAGGGAAAATAAGCTTGATGGGATTCTCAGATCCATAGACATCAGAATAATTTAATAAAAATTCCCAGATAATTTGATGTTAATATAATTCTCATATAGAAAAGGAAAAAAAAAAATTTCCTCCTTCACTCTTTCTGAATCATTTTACATTTTGTCTGGGCTAAAACAGTGTTTCTGAACTGGAGCAGACCTTCCTCAGCTGATCTAAATATTATATCAAATAAATACTTATTGGGGTAAGGCTGCATCCAAGCCAAGCCCACAGGCTAGACGGTCTTCTAGCTTACAGGAAATCTTTCAAACTGTACAGCCCTTCATCAGTGCCAGAAATCCATATTGACTCCAACCCCAGCTAATGGTGTTCTCAAAAGCCAGAGGAAACCACTGCTCAGGCTGGACCCTCTTTCAAAGCTGCAACAAGATCTCTAATCCAGGAATCACCTCTTCAATCAAGCTCCAGACAGTGCATAACCACACCATGTGATGTATCACTATGCTCCTTCAGCTCATCATAGCTAGGAAACATTTTAAGTTCATTCTAAGTAAATTTGCAATAAACAAATAGGTTTAAAAAAAAAATCTATTTTCCAAATGTTCATGTTTTTATATGACATTTTACAAAGCACTGATATTTCAGGTTAGGAAAGAAAAAGGAGTGGGTAGGGTTGGTTTTTGAAAAGAGAAAACATTTCAATAAAATTAAGATGTAGTATTAAAAAATGATATTTTATGACTGAAAAGACAAAATTCACAAACCAATATTGCTTGAAGTGATTTATCTCAAGAGATTGTCATGGTCTGAGGACAATAAGGTTCAGCTCAAGTGATGTATCTCAAGACAACAATGCCAGCTCTGATTCCTTCCACCTCAGTTCTAGGGAAAAACTGCCAGCCCAGAAAGAGGACAGTGCTCTCTTCAGTTCCAGGACCAGATCCTGATCCTGCATGCGAGATGCTACTGAGATCATCAGAAGGCCCCCTGTGGGTGGGACGGAGCTGGCTAAATTATCAGGCCAAATCTACAGCAAAAATTTTCCACGAATACAAGATTTTATTTCAGGTAGAGCTTTCCTTCCTCAGATTCATGTATAGACATGAGGTCTGCCCATGCCAAGCATCCTAGGCTGGTTTGGGAGAGGAAGAGCTGCTGCTCCTTAGAGCAGAAGGCAGCAAAAATCCACAGTACGTGCACTGGTAGTATTTTGCTCAATAGTTTGGCAAATTTAAAATTAAATATAGCACAGAATGAAAAATTGCTAATTGTCATGACTTGCGTGCATGTTTTATGCTAAGCACAGATTAATATTTGGGTTTTTTTTCTGTTGTGCTCCAATGTTTATAGAAAATAACAGTAAATCTGGGGTTTATGTCACCAGTTAGCCATAATGCTCCAAAGGCCTGGCAGCAAAGCAAAGCAGCAGAAATCTTAATTACAGTGATGACGAGCAAGAGCTGTGGTCTCAGCATTTCTCAACACTGGTTTGATTTCAGGTTGAGCTGTACCCTAACTAGGCATGTTTATAAGAGATCACAGAGGTTTGGTTTGTGAGCTTATACAGCCAAATTCTCATGTAAATCAGCACAGCCCTGCTCCAATCCCCCGGAGCCCTGCGCTCCAGCCCCAGGGGAAGGGTTGGTGTCAGCGGAGCTGCATCATTTTACAGCAGCAAAGCCCATTACATTTAAGAGTCTGCAGCGACAGAGGGGGTCTAAAATACTGAAGGTTTTATCCTGCAGTGGGCTAAAAGGATTCACATGTCCTTGGAGCAGCAGGCATTTAGTACATCTCTGGAGAAAGGCAGTGCTCTGCACAGTCATTTTCTGTTATCATCTGAGCAGGGCTCTGTAGGCACTGTCAGTGTGGGTAAAACTCCCCCGTGAGCACACCCTGCACCGAGCACACCTGGCCTGGAAGCTGCCTTCAGCCTTTGAAGTGAGCACGAATGAGTTTATACAAGGGGAAAACTCCATCCTCTCTAAATTACCCAGCCCTGGAGCTGAAAGCCCCTGATGCACGGAACAGCATCATGAACATGCATCCAAGATCTCTGCAGATGGGATTGGGTCAGTGCAATACCTCTGCTCAAATTCAGACTGACAACTACAGAGAGCAGCTGGAACATTCCTAAAAGGAAAAATACATCCGATTCCCCTCTCTGCTGAAACTCAATAGGTCCAGCATAGAGCTCCCAGAGCACCAGCAGTGCCTCAAGGGCCATAATAGCCAATCTCATCTGCATAAATTAATCAGGTATTTATAAATTGCTAATAAAATGGAGAAACTTGTGTGTGAAGCAGCAACAAAAGGATGTAATTATGGTTAAGCAGATGTGAGCCATTACAACGTTTTCTCACTTATCTGTGATTAAGGCATGGCCAGATTGAGCCCCTTGTGTTCCCACATGAGGGTGAGGATAAGCAGAGGCATTGAGATCCCACCTAGGGCATCCTGGGAGGGTGGAAAGCCAATGTAGGTTCTCGGGAAAATGTACAAATATTTTGCTGTTGGTTTGGGAATCCTGTGGCTCACAGAGCCACACAGGATTGCTGGCTGGCCTAGATGCAGCTGGTAGGGATTTTTCACATGGACAAGCTCTCAACTCTCCAGGCAAGCAGGTTGCCTTCCCCAAGAGCTACTTCAGGGAACCTGCTCTAACACAGAAAAAAAGCCATTCTCTAAGTAATGATGCCAGGAAGAAGTTAGCTCTATCTCAGAGGTTGGATCTATCTGGACACAAAAAATACTGCAGAGTACCTGTAGAGCAGTACCTGTCCCAGAATAGCTAAGGCAATCAGTCTGCCTACACAAACAAGCCATCAGTTCATCCTGAACCATCTTGAATTGTTGAAACACAGAGTTGCTTAGTCTGAGAAAGACTTCCAAGATTGTAGAGCCCACCACTAAACTGTGTCCCCAAGTGCCATATCTGCACATCTTTTAAATCTCTCCAGGGATGGTGACTCCACCACTTCCCTGGGCAACCTGTTTCAGTGCTTGACAATGCAAGCTTTGGGCTGAGAGTGACTTTTCCTGGATGGGAAAAATAAACAGGAAGGATTTGTAGCCTGGATGAAGCTCAAGTTGTATTTCCTATACTCTCTTCATACAATGAACTTCTCCAGGGCCCTTCTGCAATGCTGTGCCACTCAGAGGGGGCAAATTGAGCTTTCTGCTGCACTGGTGGCGGTGGCTTTGCCGTCATGTAATTCGCAGATATTAACTCATTTGGGGTTTTGTTGTCTTCTCAGATGCCACCTCTTGTTTTTCTAATCTACCTAAGAGTAAATATTGCCAGGAGCAAGATACTTCTTAGAAGAGCTCCTGAATCATCTCTCCTGTTTTTTAAGATCATTTCAATTAGACCAAGAAAGCCACCCTGTAGTCATATAAGCTACAGTATATTGAGCATACTCATATGATTGCAATTACTGTGGTTTCCTGGACTAATATTTAAATGGAAAAGACATTCAAAATGAGCCAATATTAGGTATAGGCCTTGCAGGCAAAACACTTATTGTACTGAAAACTTGGAATACTGCAATATGAGGTCTGGGAGAAAAAATCCTAAGTGTTTTATGCAAATTGTAAGAATGCAAGAAGGAACGAAAACAATACCAGAAACACTACAGAATCCACCAATTATATATTGCTTTATGGGCAACTTCTTCAGAAGGAAGCAGTAGCAACTTATATTTTCCACAATGAAATTGAAAATGCACTTATATATAAGTATAGTGGGTTATGACTTTGTGAAATATTGCAGAGTTTTTTTACTTGCTTTTGAAGGTAGTTAAATTTTAGGGCTACTTCCATTCCCCCTCATCCCCAAATTTAAAAGGCAATAAATTGCTTTAGTGTTTTCTATTTCTTTTCCTTCAAGAGATGTAAATTGATTGCCTGAGTCCCTCTACAAACTCTCTTCTTATGAATAGGGGAGAATAATTTACAAGGCCATTGGCCCCATCCAATCCTCCTTTAGCTCCACTACACCAGCAGGATGGGGAGTGGGGCAAATCATCCCACGGTGGATGCCCTCCTCAAATAGTTGGATTTTTCCAGGAATAAGGATCGTTCCCTGAGCGAAGCCTCGCTGCCATTCATGACAGAGATGCCACACAGCCTCTGCAGCAGTTCTGCAAAATGGAAACCTGCAAAGCCTTGAGGCGTGAGGGGCTGGCACCTGGCTGATGCCGTCAATAACCCCAATAACCCGCAGGCCTCTGGGGGAGAGATGCCGAGATCAGTCTGAGATAAGCCGGAGGAGCCGGGAGCTGAGGCTGACACGCGGGAGCAGCAGGGGTGCCCGGCCAAAGGCACGTCCTCCCCAGCCCTCCCCAAGTGCTACACATACAGAAATCCTGCAATCCCACCCTCATCCGATGGCTGGTGACAGCCCATCAAACATCCCCTCTTTATTAAAGTCATCGTGAGCAAAATCAGCAAAGAAACATAGGGTTTAATTAATGTTTGCCTTCACCGTAAATGAAAGAGAACTTTAATTTTTTTTGCTATATTTTACTAATCAGAGTCATTCAATATCTTGGGCGATAGTAAATTAATTCTGAACTAATGAAGTTAAAGGAGGTCATTTGTTAGAGAAAACTGATTACATATCGAGATCTCCCAGGGACCTAAATGAGAAAATCACTATAATGAAAAAATATTTTAAATGATGCAGGTCAACCAAGTAAATCATTAAGGATGCAGGGGGGATGGAGATATTAATGACACCATGACAGGGAAATGCCAAAAGGGAAGTGAGCTGACACAAGTAAGCAAAAAGACATTTACAGCGCAGGCAGGCTTGGTTCTTTCTTCTCCTTACAATGATTGAATCACACAAATTTCATTGCTTGCCTCAAATTAGTCACCTGTGTCCAGATATTTCAATGACAGCGATGAACTAACGTGTATTATGCACATAAATTTATTCGTATGGCACATAAACCCTTTTAGCAGTGTAAATCACAGTGGCACCTAAGGACCCAAGCTGAAATACAGGCTGTATTCTACAAGGCATGGGGAAAAATATGCAAGGGGAAAGGAGGGATCCCTGCTTCTCAGAGGTTTAATTTCAACCAAGCAGCAGTTGAGTGATGTAAGGTTTTGTGCCACAACAAGCCAGGCTAGTGCTTGAACAGTGGGAGCAGTGTAGCCTGGATGTGCAAGAAATACCCTCAGAGACTGCAGCTCTGGTCTGTCTAGCCCAGAAATCCCACTGCCTTGGACCAGGGCTCTCTGTTTAGGGACAATATCTGAGCCTGGCCACTCTCTGCAGCCTGTTGTCCCTCTGCTCCCCCAGCAAATGTAACGACTGCAATAGGGACACAGAAAGCACTGCTCTACCTGCACTATTTAGATCCACTTCAGACCTTCTGGATGAAATTAAATGTGTTTCGTTCCATTTTGAATCTCCTGGGACTACACACCCCAGAGGTTCACTGCCTGTTATGAGAAACAGCAATTTCTTTCACCTACCTGACACTTATTTCCTGCCTGTTTCAAAGAGTTCCTCCACCCAGAAACAATACAGAATCTGGTGAGAAACACTTCCAAGTCCACCTAATTCATGACTTTACCAACTTTGACTATATCTTTCTCAGCTGTTAAACAAGTCCCAAAGCCTTCCCCTCAGCTTCCTTCCTGAGGACACCTGGATTCTGTGGCTGCTACCGTGCATGGATCTCCTGATTTCTAAGAGCCATCAGCAATGTCTCTCTCCTAACTCCTCAGTGCCAGTTCTGAGTCTGGCATTGTGTGGGCAGGATTTAAACCATTCTGCTTCCCTATACATTGAGTACTCTCATGAGAAGCCCCAAAACATCCTTTGTGCCACATTCTCATAAACCCTGCAGATGTGACTGAGCCAAATCCTGCCTGGCAAAGCACATAGAATTCCACACATCAGGATAGCACCCGAAGTCAGGTTTGCTGAGTTCTACTGAGCCAGCTTACAGGGCTTCAGGATACTCTCAGGAAAAAAAATAAACGAAAACTCAGTGGGGTGATTGAAAGTAGAAGCAAAACAAGGCAGAAGGTGCAAGTCAACCCACAGGGAGTAGCAGGTGTAGCTGGTAAGGAAAGTTGCAAAGTTGCATGGTATGGCTAGAGAGAAAAAGGAGAAAAAATAAAAAGAGAAAAAACCCCAGATCTCTGTTCTGTAGTACAAAGATAGGATCCTCTCATAGATCAGGAAGGTAGGGAGAATTTAGGGAATATTAGAGGAGAAATGAATATACTGCTGAAGGAGAAACAGCAGCACCAAGAAAATTAGTTGAAACAATCCTTTATGAAACTGGAAGTACTGACACATTGTTTGCAAAGATTACCAGAAAGTGATTTATTCAAAGTAAAGAAGTCTCTATAGTGATTCTAGATCCACTGAATCCACTTTTCAGGATTTCTTGACCAAATTAGCTATAGAGAAATACATTAGTCCTACAGAACAGATGCAAACTATTTAAATTAGCACATCAGGCAGTTCTATCACAAAGAGATATAATTAAGATTTGAGGAGCCAATACCTCAAGGGGAGCCTGAAAGAGTGATCAACAGTTTACAGCTTGGAAAACTCCCAGAGATGGAAGCCAAATCCTTTGGAGCATTTAAACAGAAACTCATCCCCCCATTAAATAGAGCATTTCCTGAAATTCCAGGAAAGCCTAGGATGAAGCTACCATACTAATGCCACACAGAAAAAAAAAAGGTAAAGCCATTAATTATTGAAGGTTCTTATGATTTATTTCTCTTTTAGACACGGGTACTAAAATCAGTGCTAAAAGGCAGATGACAAGATAGAGATTGCTTTCCCCAGCATAAGCATTTCTGACCTTTTAGTGACCAGCTGTTTAATTGCAATCTCCAGATCAGCAATAACAGAAACTGATATGTGTTCATTAAGGCTCTGTTGTAGAACCAAGAACTAACTCTGGTGTTTTATGATGTAAAGACAGCATTAGGCTGAGTTAAGTAACAACACCAGTTAATATCATTATGATGATTTGAATTCCATGTAACTATGCCTTGTATTGAACCAAAAACTAGAATTCCTATAAGAACTTCATTAAACAAATGTTCTCCAAAGATGGAATTAGCCATGACTGTTTGTCTCTTTTTAATTGGTCTTCTGATGAAAGTTTTCTGCCAACTTCAAATAAGAAACCCCCACCACTAACAAAACCACTTCAAATCCAACTCTACTTCATTATATAGGATGTATCTCCTTTATATCTATTATATTAAAATATTATGAAAGCAGATATTAATTTATAAAATATATCTGGATATATAAAATATATCAACTACCTGACACAAACAAATTTCCAATGATTTGGGTGCAATACCCAGCAGAAAGAGCTGCCATAGTCAACTGAAGATGTTTAAGTAAAAAAAAAAACCCCACAAAAATCAGGACAGTTTTATATTTGTTTTTTACAAATAAAAAACAGGAAAAGGGCAATTCCACCCAGCTGAAAAGGAACAGATTATTGACACATGCAGGGAAAAGGGAGGAGGGTTCATTCCTGCAGGAAAGCATAAGGCTGGTTGAAGTTAATTCTACACCCAGAAATACACCTGTCACCTCACTGGCACCTGGGAATTCACTTCTGCTGTTCCCCACTGGCTTTGCTCTGTGAGTGCTGCCCATGAAATCACTGCTCCACAAGCAGGGAAGCAGGGGGGAGAAAAAACACAAGCTTCAAAAGAATCTGCAGTGTATTTGCTCTCATCCCGACAGAATTAGTAGGGCCAGAAGTATCAGAGCGATATCAGATACCTCTACGTGGAGGATGGCATCTATAACACAGCTAATTACAGTTCAGTTCATAAGTAAGCACTAAAGCTGAGTTTCATTTTAGTCAGATGCATAAATCTTCCTCACCTATAAAAATTAGAGCAGATGTACAGTGACTGTGCATGCCTGGCGTTACCATTCCACGTGGCTGACCCAGATAGAAAATGAGTGATGGTTTGCCACGTTCGGTGTGCACATTCTGAAGACAGGATATTATCCATGCAATAATTTCTCCATTCCTAACCTTGAAAGAACAGTATATTTTTTGTACATGTGTTGTGTGTATATATATATATTTATATATTTAATTTAGAGCATGATAGACTGAAGTTCCGATGGTGCACAATAAAGTGCTCCTCTGACAGGTGCTCATCACAGTTTGGTAACGCCTCCCAAATTTCTTAAGATGTCTTCACCTTTTACTGCAACTGTGCCTGGAATGTTCAAATTCCAGCATTTTGGCCTGCCCCAAGTTGTGCCTACAGAAATGAGTTCTGGTTGCTGGTGGAAATTCAGGCTCCACGACCCAAAATGCACACATGCTCAAGCTGGAAGAGGACACCTGTGAAACCTGCTCTGATGATAACTTGGAAAAAGAGTGAAATTTATCATCATTGAAACACAGGCATTGAAAAAAAATTTTTTTTCCCTCATTGTTGGCCAGCAAACCCAGGGGATCCATTACTAATATTTAGCAAAATTATTAGCTTAAAAATAAAAAAAAATTACAAATAACAAGGGTGTTTCTGAAGAAGGCCACTGGCACTTACTATTGAGGGATTCCCCTTTACCATTTAACACAAGACCTTCTTGCAAAGATGATTTTTTATTTCTAAGACAAGGGTGAAGTTTGAGAGATTTATTATTAAGACATATCCAATAAATTCTTTCTTTTATTTTCCATGTTTGAAGGGCTTCAGCCTCACTGACAGCAGATCTTTGTTCTCAGTAGCTGAGATGGTGCAGTAGAATTCAAGTGAATTGAAGCACTATTTCAAAGGAAACATTTCTGCCTCTAATCCAAACATTGCATCCTACCACGAGAGGCTAAAGGAAGCCTGGTAGAAAACCACTCTGGACTCTAATCTTTGTTTCCTACAGCTGTCAACTGGAGCATGGCAGTGAAACTGTGGGGTTTGCACTAGCCAAAAATATTGTAATCTCTTGGCTGTGAAAGAGAAGTGTGGCTCAAGCTGCAGCAATCTACTTCACACCAGTCTAATCTTGGTGTAATTAGAGGATCACTGCCAAATAGGAGCATATGCTTTGTCCAAAAATCTCAATGCAAATCTCTGTGTATGTCTACGTGTGCTGAATTATTAAATTCAGAACCCCATAGCAACATCTATGATAATATATCCTGCTGCTATTATTATACACAAGAAGCTCTAAAGTCACTTTTAATCAAAAGAGATCCTTTTAAATCTATACCTGGTTTTAGTGACATTACTCTTAATGCAGCTGATGAAATATTAAGTATGCAATTACTGTACATGCTCTATAAATGGCTTTCCTGATATTCAGGCTGTATAGAAGGCTGTGTCAAAATGAGAAGGAAGTTATTTTTCTCCTGAGTACCTTTTTCCCTGAGAGAGATTCAAGATCAGGTTGAAAGCATTTCACTCAGAAGTGACGAGAACCCCAACCAAATAAAGAATTAACAGGGAAGAAAAAA
>WAAG01041904.1:28506-47774 GCA_013390105.1 Tichodroma muraria
TAAAAAATAAACAGGAAAAAAAAAAAAAAAAAAAAAAAGGAAGACAAACAGATTGGAGAAACCATCAGAATTTCAGAATTCTCAGTTTCTGTCCTGCAGAAGGCTGGGCAGCCACACTCAGGCTCCGCACCTGGGGTCCCATCTGGCATGTGTTCAGTTACCCACAAAAGAAAGGGAGAGGCAATCTTCTCAAGAAAGCTTGTTACTGCCTTGCAAGCACATACAAAAAAAATGGGATAAAGGTTACCTCGTGCTCATTTTTCCAGGGAAACAGCATTCAGAAATGAGAGATGCCACACAGTGCAGTTGCTGACACAGTTCATGCTCTATACAGAGTGGGAGGTTCATTTTGCAGGCATCCTGTTGCCATCCCACTTCTGGAACTGCAGCCATAACCAGTATTGATTGATGGTGTCTAAAGGCCTGCTAGGGCTGTGCTGCTGTAATTGTATCTACACAGGCAGGTGTCAGAAAAGCCCTGACATGAGCATTTGGAGAGCTCCAGTATCTGCCTGTCAAACTCACAAGGCTCTGAGTGAAAAAAACACAACATTACCAAAATACAGCTCCTCACTGCAGTCAGCAGTCACTGCAGCACTGGCAGGACTAACCATCATGGGCACAAACAGGTAGAAACCTTACAAACCCACTGCAGGACGTTTATAACCCTTGGTGAGTAGAAAACCCATTAGAACCCAATCACCATGGTTGCTAATTGCTGTGGTTGTGGGCAAGCTGCTCATTATTGAAACAACATGCACAGGAGCAAAAAAAAGGAAAAAGAAAAAAAGTAGGCCCCTTTTACTGTCATAGGGACAAATGTTGCTGCTCCTTTGCACACAGCATCCTTCCTCTTGGACACTGTCAACAGCTGCTGCAAACTGAGAGAAAAGTCTCCTGTTCTGGTGCACTGCTCTCCAATCTTCCCATGATTCTCCCACTCTGAAATGGAAGAAGCTGGCTGCCAGCTTGGGGAATCCTTTCATTTCAACACCCGTTCTTGCTGCTTTCAGAGTTGTGCCAGAAACCCTCATTCCTCCTGGACCTGAAGCTCCTTCTTACATTCCTGGCTCCTGTAGCTCAATCTTCTTTCAAAAAGAGCATCATCAGTCCCCTTTTATTATACAGACAGCTTTTCAGGAAAAGGCATAGCTGGAAGGTTCCCAACAGCTGGTATTTATCCAGGAGACTGATAATTGTATGCAACACGGGCCTCAAAAATTATTAGACAGCTCTGGCTTTATAAAGATGTGATGTAGAGAAGGTCAGGCTAAATGCAACAATCCCTTCCGGACTTAAATACTATGAATCTGTGAAAAGATCATTTGTTTTATTCAGTGTCTCATAACTAAATGATTATGCTCACCCTTTCTCCCAGCACATCACTATCAGTGACAGATGCACAAAATAATACTGCTTCAGACAGAATGAAAGATAATAGGCTCAAAAGAGGAAAAAAAAAAATTAATCTACAGCATTCAGATATTACTACCAGGAGGCATGAAGATATTACTCATTTTGGTCTTGCATTGGGCAACAACATCTGCATCAAAACAGATGTATTTCACAAAAGCAGTAAAAAATTACCCAGCTGATACACCTGATATATTTGTGGTATATTGCATTATTTCCATGCAAGTGGAGTCCTGCAATCAATATCCTCATACTCCAGGTCTATAAAGAGGTCCTTTGCTCCTTTATGAGCCTGGATCTGGAATACTGGATGAAAATCTAAATATTTAAAGCAGTATTCAAGTTGTTAATCTATTCTACTAAACAGTCTTTCTGGACATATGCCAATATAAAATAAAATGCTTTGTGTTGTAATGGAAGAATTGCTCTATTAAAGGATTTAATTCCAAATACACCACAGTGCATTTCTTTATATATCCAGCAGAGTCTGAAGGGCTACTATCTTTATCAGGTTTGTATTTTACAGATAAGCATTAAGTGCAGATGACAGCATTGGTGCACACCCATGGTTCCCCACCATGCAAAGGCAGAGCTTTGCAGAACCAGCAAAGCTGGACTGTTTTAGCTGAAAGTACTGCAGGTTTAAATGCCATTAACATATTTTCACCCTTGTCTCCCTGATTAGCCTTTTCACAGTAGCAACTTTCCCTGGCGTCAGGACAGATTCACCAGTGAAGTTTGCGAAGGCAACCGCAGAGGATGGCGTGGACATGCTGGGCTTGGTGACACAGCCTGTGAGAGCCACCCAGAAGCTGCTGCCCCACGGGACACAGCGTGGGCCTGGGCAGAGAGAGCAGGAGGGCTCCAGCTGCTGGGATGCTGCTGGAGGCAGCCCAAGGACAGCAGAGACACCTGTGCTGGCAGAAACAGGGGAACAATGCACCCATCACAACAGCTCCCTAAAACAGAGCCAGAACCCTCTTTGGCAGCATCCTGAGGGAAGTGTAGCAGCAAACGTAGCATGTGGAAATCAGAGCTGAGTGGAGACAGAGGATTTTACTTCAGAAAGGTGTCCAGGGCAGAAAAGAAGGTTATTCACAGCCCATGTCTGTCTTGCTGCCTGCCCATGATAACCAGAAAGGAGGGAGTATGGGATGCTGGGAATGAGGAATGCAGCAGTTTGAAAGTATTTGCAAGTATGTCCTTCAGTCTCACTGTTGTGGCAGTTTGAGGCTTTTTGGGAATACAATACATTTAAATGAAAGTGAAAGGGAAGAAAATATTCAAAGTTACCTGAGGATTCAGGTAAATGCTATTGGTCCTATATAGCAGAACAGAATAGTAGTAGAGAAGAATAGTATTGTAGAGAACAGATAGCTGGAAGCAGTAAAGAAATTATGAGAAAAGAAAGCACTGGATGGGCAGCAGGAAATAATCAAAAAGGATTAGGAGACAGGAGTCAGATTTTATGAAGGATTTTATGAGGGGTACGAGAGCTAGTCACCAGAAAGTCAGTGTCAGATATTTAAGAGCAGAGAATGACAGACTGAGGAGGAATCCTGATGGATGCAAAAGGAATAAAGTCCTCAGATGTTACTTCAGAAGGCAGATGTACAGCTGAAAACAAGTGAAGATTCATTGCAGAGGAGAGGATGGGGTTAATTCTGAGTCCTTCTGCACTCTGCATTTTTAAGGCAGCAGTGAAACACTTGACTGCAAACATGTTCACAAAAAAGGCACTAACAGGCTTGTGCTTGCAGTGATGTTTTTCAGGACATCTCCCTTTGATGCAGGCTTGTTACCTCATCCTCTCAGCAGCAGGAATGATGCCTATACTGACAGTTAAAGACATTTTTACTGCTCTTTCTCCCTGGTCTGCTGCAGATGAAGTATAGCAGTAGCAATGACAGTGCTCCCCCAGGAGCAGGACTTGCTCTGGGGACACTGGAGCCAGGTCAGGTTTGCTGAATTGGCCTTTGAAGCAGACTTTGGTCTTTCTGCAGAATTCACTGGTGACAAATTAAAAGGGAATTACTCTAAACTGCTTCTTCAAAGAGAAAGGACAACATTGTCCATCCACTGACACTGAAAAGCAGATGAGTCACTGGAGAAGATGAGTATTTAATTCAATTCACCATCTTTCATATTCCAGAGGTTATAGAGGTGATTTCTCTTCAGGTGGGAGGAACAGGCTTATGCTGAAGCACCAGCTCATAACTTTGAAAGAGTGGTTTAAAATCCTGGCTTTGCTGCACGGTGCTCCCAGAGCAGAGAACATAATTCAGCTTAACCCATACTTACTTTTCCACATGGAAAAATTAAACTCTCACACATCTACATTTACCAGCCAGGGCCCTGGGAGGAGGCTGGACATCCACAGGAGAACTGGGTTCAAGAATCTGATGTCCAAATTGACAGAAAGCCAAGTAAAGGATGATGTAGCAGTAGCCCTCTTTTCAGAGTCAGTGTTAATATTTTTCATCTCCATATGCCCATGCTATAGAAACCTTTCTGACCAAGCCCAAGTCTTTTGTAGTACCTGACAAAGTTGGAAGACCAGTTCCAACAGAGCAGTTGGAAAAGCTATTCCAACTATTGAAACAGTTACACCCCAACTCATCCTTCCCTTCCCAAACAGGTTTTGAGAAGAAACTCTTATTTCCACAACAGGGAGAGCTTGTTCCTGCTGCTAATAAATTCAGATTACAAATGGGCGCCAGGTCATAAGTAATGGTTTGACACCAACACGATGAAATTCAGTAAAGACACAAATAGAAATCAAACACAAAAACAACGAGTCAGGGGTCACTGGTTCAGCAAAATCACTGCAGAAATGGAATTAATTACAGAGCATCCAAACAGCTCCCATCGCACTGTACACACAAGGATGGTCCTGCTCTGGGATGCACTGGCAGATGTGTTATGAGCAAGACATGGGAGATGGACAATCTGCTCTGCACACAGCTGAGAGCTCTCAGCTGGGATATTGCAACTGGGCCTGAGCATCGCACTAAGAAAAATGTAGAATATTTAGAGATGGTTCAGAGAAGATCGACAAGAATCATAAGAAGTATAAAGTAACATAAATTACAGGGAAAGCTGGAAACAATGGATTTAATTTTCACTACAGAAGCAGAGTCACCTGACTATAAGGCAAAACTGGGTATCAGTTTCTAAACAAGTAAAAGCAGAATATAATTGACAAAAAGACTAGATAAACATCGTCCCAGGCTAGACAGACCTGGTTCTGTAAAGGAGCATGGGGAAGGAGCAGGGCTTTACCCCTTAGGTGCACCCCAAGTTATATATAGCAACACAGTTAAGATATATTTTAACTGTTTATAGNTATATACTTATGTGTATAAATATACGTTTAGGATATACTTAGGATCTACTATTTATAGCATAGGATGTACCAGTGAAATAGAGTGTCTTATTTGTTAAATACTCTGAAACATCACACAATAAATCTCAAAGATATTAATACACTGAAAAAAAACCTGCCAAGGCAATACCTGCACATGTGTGGCATGAGCATTCAGACATACAGGTAACATGGCTTGATAAAACATCAAAATCAATTGCACTCAAAAATACTCTTGCTCTCAGCAACTGCATTTCTTGTAAACACATTAAAGGATTGATTCAATAATCAATCCTGGATTCATCCAATGAAACTATAGCCAGGAATATGCACATTGATCACAAGGAAAGTTACCAAACCTCATTCAGCTAATAATGCTTTCTAGCTTGAAGCTTGATACTGTTATAGAATTTGAGTTAGCAGAGCAGCAGATGATATTCTTACTTTCCATGCAAATGTATAATCCTTTTCTGAAGGCTACTAAGCTCTTTGCCACCAAAATCAGTGGAACTCTGACTGTTTACATTGGATCTGTGAAAGGCTTTGAAGATGAAAAGAGCTGTGCAAGTGCTAAGTGTAGCTATTTTGGCAAGGAATCTAGACCAGAAACACAGGGTGTTACACACAGGTCCTATTGTTTCCTGTCATCCTCGTCAGCATAAAGGCAGAAGCCAGTAAAAGCCAGGCAGTCTGATAAAAAAGACATAGGGGAAAAAATTATTTTCCTAAGGATGCTCTCAGAGGCACTCTTAGGAGAGGGCCACAGTAAAACTTTATTTTGTGTCCATGTTACTAATCCTTTCTTGCATCAACTCTTTTATTTGTTCTGACGTGGCTTTTGATCAGTCACTAAGTCAGCATTTGGGGGACTCCCTGTAAACATCAGTTTATGCACATGAGCAGGAAAGGGTGGGGAGGTTGAGGTAAAGAGGCTGGCTGCAAAAAACAGCTCAAGTTGAGTAGGAAAAATAAGAATAGAACAATTGTTCTGAAGAACCCAGAGCACAGCAGATGGAAGAACCCTAGAAAAACTTGCTGGTTCAAATAGAAGAGAGCAGGTGCAGGGTTTGTTGTTGTCTTTCTTGTGCTTATTGGTTGTGGATTTTGGTTGGTTTTTTTAGACTAAGGAGTCAAAAGTGTCATGGTTTTGAAAAAAAGTTCAGAAGAGAAAAACAATTTAAAAATGGCATTGGAAACATCCTACAAGCTGGTAGGGAATCCACAGCTAAAGAACCAATTCCTCAAGAATGTAAATAAAAACAGAGTAAACAATAAAGAGAAAGAAGAGGAATCAAGGGGAAGGTGAGAAAAAAACTACAAATAAATAGGCTGGGTTTAGGGCAGGACTCAGAAAAAACACACCAATATATTATTTTAACAGAGGTCTTGTAAAAGTCTGTAGGACTTAACTGAACCTGATAAATTAATTTCATAAAACCTGAGCAAAAGTGGGTGAAAGACCATAAAACTCAACCCAGGAATTAATAGAGGACAACAAAATATGTGGCTCCAAGTTCAGGTATCCCAAAACCCTACAGGCTCTGAGGGCTCCAAGTGGAGAACAAGAATCACAAAGACAACGAAAATCACAGAGAGAAAGATTAAGTTGCTAGTAACTGCAAATGAATCAAGAATATTGCAAGATCCATGAGGTTAAAATTGAGGGGTTTTTTTACAAAATTCACAACTGAAGCAAGTCAGCAGCCTGGACGGAAGCAAATGAAGAAAACTCATTGGCTGCAGAAATTGCTTCAGGTAAAAGGTAATGAAATACATGGAATAACAAGGTCTAATGACACAGAGTGGTCTCTTAATTTCTGTTGTTGCATTGAGTTAACAGACACGCTTAATTTCCAAATTTGTGGAGCACAGAGGTAAGCAACCAGCCAAGCAACGTCTGTCCTGAGCTTTCCAGTGTATAAAATTAAGTGCAGTGTCATAGAAATGTGGATTTGAGCAAAAGCCCAGCAGGGTCAGAAATGCTCAGCCACTCCTGCAGGTCTCTGCAAACATCAGCCCCAGGAGGAGCACAGGGAATCTGCTGTTCCAAGAAGCTGATCACCACGAGTCACTCATGGATTCAGGCCACTGCCCACAAACACAGCCACTGTGCATTCACAGAGTCTTTCATCATTTCCCATTTTGTATTTGATCACCTGATGCAGTGGGCTGGGAGGATTTCAGAGGGTTCCTATGACAGCAGAAGACTGAGGTGTTGAGTACAGACCTCTGTGACTGCTGGAAGTGTGAACCCAGTTTTTCTAGCATCAGCCTCCTCTTCTTCATGTGTCTTTGCTTCAAGGAGAGCATTCAAAAGGCTCAGAGGGAAACAATCAGCAGGAAAGGGCTGCACGATTTCCTCATCCTCTCCACCCCATCACGCATCTGCAGGCTGTGTGATTTGGGACACAGGACCTAATGTCACCCTGCTTTGTCTCTCTCCCAGATCCCCATCTCAGGAAAGTTGCAAAGGGCTGCCCTGGACCCACACATCCTAACAGCTCCTGCTAAAGCCAGATAAAACAGGGGGGACTGTAAACTTAAAAGCAAATGCTGGCTGTCATGGTGAATTTCCAAACAGTCTGTGAGTCACTGAGAGGAAGTTTCTACATGCTTATGTCTTCCAGCTCAAATAAAGTAGTTAAATTATCTTAACTACTAATTAGAAAAAGCTTTATTACCACAATAGCTAGGTCTGCAGATGAATCACAGTGTCATTACACAGCACAGGTGGTTTATCACAGAAGTCATCCTTCCTGCCTTTTAGGACAGGTGGCATTTACTAAGAAAAAAAAAAAAACAAAAAACCAAGCTTTTTAATGTCTAAGCAGACAATGCAATCCCAAATAACGCCTTTTCTCAAAAAAAAGTACATTGAAAAGGCAACTTTTAAAGGGGAGAGGCAGGCTGCAAAGCTGTTCTGACACTAGTGATTAAATCCTAAGAATTTAAGTCTGTATTGCTCTGCAGAAAGAGATGAAAAACCCATCAGCCCATAACCAATACCTTCTGCAGGCTGAATTAGTGTTGCTCACAGTAATATTTTCCTTGAACACAAACTAAGAATGGGCCATGTATGATCCAAGATATGGCCATAGCACCATCACGGGATATGCCATAATACAGAAAAAAAATAAAGGCAACATGCAAAACTGTGCATTCCATTTTATCAAACATCTCTGGGGGAGGTTCTGAAGCAGGCTCTGCTTCCATGTCATCAGCAAAAGCAAGAGAATTTTCTAAATGACTTAGCAACCAACAAGTTAAGGTCTTTTGTTATTCTGGTCAAAGTAACCCAAAAAAAAGTTGCAGAGTATTGAACACTTTTAAAAACATGGTTAAGACATCAGAATGCTTCTCTCATATGCTCTTGACAGAGAAAGGCTGCTACATCCAGTTTTACAAAGGGCCAGGTGGGACAGACCCTACAGACAGAAGGACTTTTGTGGGCAGCTGTACTGAACCTAGGACTAGTCAACTGCCCCTCAATCAGTGTGAATGAGGGCTAATAGAAGCTGTGGTAGGTCAAATATGGGTTTGGGTTTGTTTTTTCTTCTTGCTTCACTAAAAACAAAGCCACAGGAGAAAGGACAGTGTGGTGTTCTGATCTCTCACCCGTGTTGTCTCTCGCGTAATGGGAGTTATGACTGTCCTTTCTTTTTCCATAGAGAGCTCAGATTATGAAACCAGAGGAAGAACAAGTCATGTACAAAAAAAAGTTCCTTAAAAAGGCAAAAATTACCCACCCTTGGAAAAACAATAAGAAAGGAATGTGAATAACACAGCATTTCCCGTGGCTTGTATACTTATCTCATACCATAACGATCAAGTGGCTTACTTGTCTCTACCCGTTACAAAAGGGATTCTTTGCATTTTCACGTGGTTCTGCTCCACAACCAACCACACAGTTTTACTACTTTGTCTTAGCTATTTTGGTGCTTAGATACTCAAATCCTTTCCCCCTCCCCCCACTAAGCAAATTTTCCAGGCTAAAGTTCAAAGTGAATTCCAATGTGATTATATAAACACATGCATACTGTAGATTGACATCATACAATGCTATTCTTTGTTGCTGGATTTTTTTTTTTTTGTCTTTTTAGTTTGCAACAACTTCAGTATGCCTGGCTTGCTACCCTAAAATAGTAGCTTATTACACCCTACTGAATAAGATAACACTGTGTTTATTCCTCTGGCAGTTTGGTTTTCGCAAGGAAAAAAAAAAGCTCAAGATTTAATTCATAAAAATAGACTTGCAAAAGAAAAATAAAAGTAACAGACCTTATGAATCTCTGTTTATTAAGGCATGTGAGTAGTGGAGTGGAGAGAAAGCAGGTTTATATGTTTCAGTCCATCATGACTGTGAAATTGAACTGTAAATGGTACCTAGTGCAGCCAAGTGAGACAGACACCGTGCCGGGAGTTAATGGAAATGTGGAGAGCTTTTCTTTTTAACAAAGTACTCGAGCAATTATTCCAGCACACCCACAGTGAAATGAGATAAAGTTAGGCTGTGCATTACAAAGGCTGTTAACTGCAAAATAAATTTACTGACAGCCATTGGGAACCTTTTCTTGTTCCTTTTTCTGCAGCTATTAGCTAAAAACGCCAAGCAGTGTTGGTGGGGATAAACAGCCAGCGAGCTGTGGCGTGGGAGGTTGGTTACCTGCAAATGTTCTGGGTTGTCACACTCACCTGGCACAGAGGTGGGGCTTGGGGAGCCATCAAGCCCTGCCACCGAAGCAACACAAGCACAGAGTGCTTCTGACAGCCCTGAAGCTGTCAGGGCTTTGTATTGTCATTAACATTTTACTGCAACGGTAGAAATACAGCAGAATTCCCAGCCTCACCTTTCCCATCTCTCCCCCGGCTGCCCTGTGGCGCCAGGGAGTTGAAGGCCACGTTTGAGGCTCAGCCTAGCACTGAACTCCAGGGACAAACAGGATGAAGGGCAAGTCCCCCTTGCCCTCTAAAACCATCCTTGTCCAATTGCTTGTTAAAGCTCCCCTCCCTCCAGCCCCACCTGCTCCCCAGCAGCCGTGTGGCCACACCAGCGTGTCCAAGGGTGAATATTGATCTCCTGGGGCACGGCTCACCCCGTGAGCACGGTCAGGCAGAAAGCCCTGCCCAGCTGTGTGCAGCCTCTCATCCCCCCATCCAGAGGGGAGCTTTGTTGGATGCACTGTGCAGGTGAAAGCACAACCACTCTCTCAGTCATGAAGCTGAAAGGAGCTTTGCTTCCTAAGAAAATAAAAGAAAATCTCAAACAGACACCAAGAAGGAAAGGCTTCCCATACAGAAAGTATTCATCATTGATCACAATGGTTTTCTATGGATTTTCCATTTAAGGGAAAAATCCTTCCCTTTCAGAAGGGCATTAGAAAGCACCACTGCTATGTTATGGATTACATACCAGAGGAGACTGGCCTCAGCACCTCGTGAGAAACCCACTAGAGAATGATGTTAAAATGTTTTGAAAAAGCAAACAATTTCTATATTAGCTGCAGCTTTGGTTCTACAAAGTCCTTTATTTCCTAGCAGGGCCCATGCTTAGACCTCTTTGATATATCTTATTGTGATAGCAGCACACCACTTTTTTTTCATGCTATTTTGAGAGCATCTCGAATACAACCCTGCATCAAATACAGCACGTTGACCCAGAGTCAAGCCACGTTTTATGTAATCCCCATGATACCTCTTACACCTGTGGCAAGACAAGCAAGCTCCTATTTGCATTTCCAGTGCAGCTAAAGTGAGACCTGCTCACACACAACTCTTCTCTTGTTATTCCTGGTGTCTGGGCTGAACCATCAGTCTTTTCAGCAGCTGCACTGACTTTACTAACTCTCCTTTCTGGAGCTCGTTGTCATGGCTTGTTGCTGTTAGCCTCAGTTACACATCCCCTGAAAGTACCCTTCCCTTCTTTTCAGGGAAGTATGATTTGAAGATCTGTATCTTTTGGCCTCAGAGCAATTATTTGTGGCTGTCAGTCAGAAAACAGAAACTGAAATGAAGACAACCAATGCTCTCTCCTCTGTAGCAGACCTGCCACTGTCACTTTTCCCTGACTTTATTCGACATAATCAAAATTTATTTTGTTTTCCCTGCTCATGTGTCCTATATAAGTATCCTACACATGAGTAACCAACACACTTTCCATCCCCTCCCTATCCCTAATCCAACCCCCAGCAAACAAGAGCCTGTTAGCGCCAGGAACTGCTCTGATTTCAACCCTCCTGGGCCATACACATGCAAAGCTGCCCTCACACAGCTCCTCCCTGCTGAGGAGGGACACTGTTTTGCAGCAGCAGTTAGACATGAAGACAGCCTGGACCCTGGGCAAGTCACTGCTTTGTCCTGCCCAGAGCTGCTAATGCACACGGACCCGCTCCTCTTTTGCCTGGCGGCATTTCCATTTCCTTGCACGTCTGTCAGATTCTTTCCATGTTGTTTTCCCTTTGCTGTGCAGTGTAGCAAGATGCCAGCTTTCTATTTTCTTTTTTTGCACTGTGTGCGCTCTAGATCTAACATTATGGTTCAGATGCTATCGAGTAGCCAAACGTGACACGATTTCAAGGTTGGCCTCAAGGTGGTTAATTCTGAGAATCAGCTTTTCAATCACCATCAGATACCGATCAAACAAAAATAGATGAGGGCTGACAGCAGGCTGGCTTATTATACTATTTCCAGCTGGTTTAGTTCAGGATGTTTTTATCAAGTGAGTCTCCAGCTCACCTCACTAGTATGCAAGGAAGGCAGGAGGGGAAATGGTTGTACAAAAATGGAATAGTTTGTGATTTACAGCTGAAGAGAAACTAAGACAATGGTTTCCCCTGATTCATTAGATGTAATTGTGCCTCGAGCATCACCATGAGACAAAGCAAATCCCAAAGATAAAACCAGTCTGGGGGAGGAGAGGGGACCAACAGCGGCAAAGTTATAATTTCAAGATGCATCTTTTCCCCCCCTCCCCTTGTATAAACATTACATCAAAATTATCGTAAACCTGCAGCTGCCCAAATGGCACTTGTGTCCTCACACACTGCACAGAGCTCTCTATTGACTTCAAAGGAACAGAAGGATACTGAGAATTCTTACCTTCAGTTTTCCATGCTGATAGAGATCAGGGAGATTTGTAGACTTTGATCATCCCTTGTTTAATTCAAGTCAGATGGAGCCCAGTTGAATTGTGAGGGTTCAGCTTCAGCAGGGGACTCTATAGCCCAGCACTTTTCCCCAGTCTTTCTTCTCCTCCAAAGCATCTTATACTAACCCAGCTGATTTCAAACCCTCCTGATCAGATTTTGGTGAAGAGCTGCCTTTTTATTTGTCATGGGGACTTCCTGTGATTATCACACAGGTGTCTCAGGTGAAGAAGCTACACTGTTGCTCACCATTCTAGCATCAAAATACATTTTTAAAAAAATACTTTGACTGCTCTACAGTTCCACAGCCAGAGCCCCTTAAATACAGGGATATATCTTAAATCAATGTCTAATATAAGTTCTAATCTTTTACAGACACTGCTAATTTTTGCACCTGTAATGAATTTAAACAGTGATTATGTGTGTAGCTGATCTAAGAATAAATGAGAGGATAAATGAGAAATTTAAGCTTCTCATTAAATACCTGGGCTCAGCTTTCACAGATTCACCATTTCACCTGAACAGGTTCTAGACAATTCTAACACTGCCAGTTCTCCAAAACTTTGTCTCTATACATTATGTTGTCTTTCCAGCTTGTCTCACTTTCAGCAGAGACAAATGTCCACGTCACAAGGCAGAACTGTTGTAGCCCCCAAAGCACATCACCTGATTACAAAGCAATATTTACTTGAGAAGAAACAACAGTCAACCACAAGTGCCATGCAAAGCCCTGAGCCCACAAAAAACACTGCAGAAGTGGCCTCTGCTCTGGCTTCCTGTGCAAAGCCCCATTAATTTGGCTTCTGATCCAAAGTTCCTACGGAGCACAAAAAATCCCATCTGCATCTCCTATGCAGTCCCTCATTCTTTAGTGGAGGAGCACAACCCTACTGCTGTGGCTACCAAACCCCACCAAATGTCATGGTTGTGAAAGTCTATTCCTGTGATCCAGAGAGATTCCCATTCCCACCTGAGAACTGGATAATGTGGTCCCAGCAGGACTGGAACACCTTACAAGGGTGAGTGGGAGCTGAGGTGGGGAGGAGACCTGCGCTGCAGGAGTGACAGGCCAAGCAACATTCAGGTGCCTCTGGATTTCACATCCTCCAGTTAAGTATGGAAAATATCTTCCAGTTAAGAAGGAAAATAGGAGCACCTTACAGAGTCACAGTTCCTGTTGAAGGCACCAAAATTACCTACCTGGAGTTCGAGGGTCTTAAGATCCCACCACTAGTTAAGGGTATGTGTAAATGCTGTTCTAACTGGTGGGATTTTGATCTAAATTTGGTAATGATCTAACAACCAGCCCTTTCTTCCAGGGGCAGGATCTTAGAGCTTCCCAAAGTAGATGCATCGGCGGGAGTTAAATGTCACCATCTACCTTTGGCTGATTAAACTCTGTTTTTCTCCATCTGATACAATTGTAAGAGCGCACCGTGCTGATCAGGCACACATTTTGCACAAAATGTCATGCATGTTTATTATTAGATTAAGCTGCAGTAGGTTTAATTTTAGATCTTTTGATTCAAGTGGTGCAATGAAGATTAAATGTTAGGCATTATTAAAGATGCAGATGTGGACATATTGAATTATAAACCTCATTAAGTGCGACGTCCTAGACAGGCTTCTGAGATAAGCTACAAAGGACTTCCTTACTTCATAGCAAAGTTATTAAAATATTAGAAGGTAAATCTAATCATAAAAATATTATGATAGAATGAAACAGATACTTTAAAAGTGTTATTACAAAAGACTGTATTTCTTTCATGTATAATTACTTCCTTCTCAGATTAGATTGCTGGATTGATATTAAAATGCAAGTATTTTTCCTCTTTTGAACACACATAAAAAGTAAGTACAATGGAGCCAAATTTTGTCACTGTTCTCAGTGCCTGAGCCTTGAAAAATCCTCCTCCTCAATGTCAAGCTTTTAGTTCTCATCAAGATTAAAGTTATCCACTCATGATTACATCTGGTAGCAAAGCCATCCCCCTTTCATGGATGTGGAAGTGGCCAAGACAGTTATCACAGTAAATATATGACAAGATTTGGGAACGTCTGAGGTGGCTAAATTTAGAGAAGGGACCAGAATGGTGGAACAGGACAGAGATTCATGAAAAGATACAGGTACATGGGGTGGATTCTCATATTCTCTCATCAAATTCTTTAACATCAGTTCATTGCTATAACTTTCTCTTCTGTTGTAGAAAAGTAGGGGATACACAATGAAATTAGAAAGGGCAAAAGAGGAAAGTTTCAAATTCATGCAACAGTTTTGAGTTTTTTTACCAACTACGTTATGGGCTTCTGGGATTCATTTCTATGAGTTATGGAGGTTCCCTGTCATTCCACTTCACAAGATTTCCTGTTGGCCTGGATAATAAGAATTTTACCATGTCACTGGTGAGGCCAAATGATCTATAAGGTATAAAAGCACTGCTAGCTCAGGCCATCAGCCAACCAGTGACTGACAAGTGGGAATTCCTGTAGGAATTTCATAATTGCATGGTCTAGCCCTTCCCTCGAGAGGGTTTTTCTCTGGCTCTTAATATCAAGACCAAGACGTTGCTCTAACACAGCAGAGCAATTGCAGCTCTTTGAACCCATGGGCAGGTACAAAGCATCCCAGACTGCACCAGGATTTTCACAGATTTTGTCAAAATTCACTTGAAACCCATCTCCAAGTTCTGGAGTTCTCGCTACTTCTGCTAATATTCCCTCCATTGCAAGGCAAGGCTGAACTATGATAAAAACATTGCTCAGTTATTAGATGGACTGCTTCTCCCTCCAAATTTAGACATAAAGGGTTTGTCCCATCCTGGGCCACCTCCAGAAGAAGTCCATAAAATCCTTTAGCTCAAGATCCATGTTTCCTTTACAGGGCTTTCTTCTGTTTCCCCATTAAACTGTGCCAACTTTTTGAGTGCAGTAGATAAAGGCCATTCTCATGCGCTGAAAATACAGAGATAGCAATTCTACTTCTCATTTGCTAAACAATTGAATTTGTAAAGTAATATAAGGATTTAAGAGCATTTTCTATAGCTGTGTTATATCAACTGAATGAAGTGACCACAATGGATTTGATCCATGATAAGATATCTGAATTTACTTCTTTGCAAGATTTGCTAGATCTGATAACTTGTTTCGTCTCTCAGCATCTAGAGCAGGTCTCTTTTCAGATAAAGCTGGGAAAGAAAGCACCAATTTATTTGATTGCATTATATTTTACATTAGATGCTCCTTTTGGGATTCTTGTAAAAGCTGGCATTTATTTTTAACTATCTGTCACTGACTGGAGGCACTTGATGTCAAAAATGGCAAGATAAAAAAGCTTGTTTTACAAATAAACCTGTAGGAGCAAAGCTACAGCAATGATTTTTGTAAAGTAGGCAATCACATTCTAGTGGGTTAGAGTTTGAATATTACAACCATTATGAGAAATTGAAAATAAAACATTAAATACCTCACTGCCACTAGGAAAGGAACTGAGGAACAGGGAGTGCAAGACCAGTAGCAGATTACCAAAATTTTTATTGCATTTTTTCAGCAGAGAGTTATCAATTCTCCTGCTTCCTTTTAGTTGCTTTTGTGTGTGACTGGCTAAATATTTTTAGGAAGAAGTCTCTCCTTTACCAAAACCAAATTCTACTTAGCATTATTTTTTTTTTTTTGCATTGAGCAGAATAAAACAACAGGATTTAAAGAGAAAGATTAGATTACTTGTGAGGGTTTCTGAGAAACAGCGTGGTTGGGTATTTTTATCTTCATTTCCTTGTCTTTTGCAATTTTAATTTGAGAAAATGCACATACTGTGAAAAGTTCAGTTAAATATTTCATTGTTAGTGTATGCTGCAGAAAGCAAAAAAAAACCCATAATACTCTAAAGACCAGTTCTTCTGTATTTGTTTTGGAGGGTAATGGGTTAGTGTAAATAAAAAAGAAAATCAAGATTCCTACCAAGAGCAGACACACTGAAAGAAAGCGAAAAGTAATAAAGCACCATAATGAATTCAGATGTTGCAGACAGAACTACTAAATAAAATACACAAATGGGGCAGTCAGGACGTTTCCTTCTCTTCTGCTCTGTAAACACAGGTCTGCAGAACTCAGATTGTTTCTGAAGCTGGAAGTAACAGCAGCTCCTATATCCTCGTTTTGAGTAAAACCAGCCATGACAACAGGATCTCTTGCACAGCCTGTACATTTTAGCACATGGACGACCGTAAGATGACTCACCGCGCTTTTAATTGCAGCTTTGATCATTAAATCTCTTTTGAATTACTGAAGGCTCTATTTCCACTTTCCAGTTACGAAAACCATCAGAAAAGGATTTGAGGTTTCAGGTCGGAAAGTTCAGCTTTGCTTTTCAAAGCCCAGCCTCGTTCAGTGAGGATCCATAAAGGGCTGCAAACACCAAGACAAAAGCACAAACCAGATCACAACAGACCAATCTTCTTAGCCTTGGGCATCCCATGTTGGCGTCCACCTCTTTTTCTTGTCTGCCATTTCCAGGCCAGGACTTCTGTTGCTTTGGTAACCCCACTAAAAGCACTGATACTGTCATTGTGGTTGGCCTGCTTCTGGCACTAATCACTGTTTTCACATTAATGAGATGCTGTTTATGTTTTTTTTCAGTGAGATGTTCTGCTCAATAGTCAAGGAAGTCACCACTAGATGGCTCAAGGGACTAGTAGGCTGTTCCTGCTTCCCAGAAACCCCAGGCAAGGTGCTGGTGCTGACCCCCAGGAGGTTGGGCCTCCAAACCCAGCTTCTTCTGGCCATGGAGAATCCATTTGGGCAACACAAGGCAGGAAACAAAGCTGGATGCTTTGGATGTTTGGAGCAGCCATCCAGCAACAAGATGCCTGTGGCACCACACACTGACACCCCTCCTCAAACGAAGCAGCCTCCATGCTGTCATCCCCTAAAAGAAACAAAAGGGCAGATTTTGCCTCATAAAAGGGCCCACACTGTTCTGACAGAGCCCCATTTCTGTGCAATGTGTCAGCAGTCAACAGAGGGAGAGGATGATCCCTCACTGGCACACTGAGTTTGCTCAGAAATGCTCATTCTGGCTTTTTTCCCTTGCACAGCCACACGGCTCCCAAAGCAACTCGTCAGTGACTTTTAATTCAAGCTGATGATTAACGCAGTTGGTAGTCGCAGTCACCAAATGTTTCCTTGCTGATGTAAATCCATTCCCTGATGGAAACTCAGGACCTTGCCACAGCCCAGCTTGCGAGGACATTTCCTCTGTGCAAAGAAGGAATTAGGCATTAGCGTAATGGACTTTTAAATCTCTCTGGTCATTGGCCCCAGAGAGGTGCATCCAACTGGATGCCTCCAGTAGTTAATTATTTCCACAAATGGAGAGGAGATTTTTCTCTTTAGAAAGCTTTTTAGTGGGACCATTTCTCCCCTAGCCAACATCAGTTTGACTTCTGCAGAGTCACTTTAGATTTGCAGTGATAAAAAGGAAGTAAAACTCCTCTCCTTATTACACAGCTGAGCGGGTCTGCTCAGGGAACTGCAAAGAAAGAGCAGGGGAAATATAAGAGGAAATTACAAATAATGTTGATAAAAGCAGCAAAGAAGAATCACAGGTCTTATCCAAGTGTGTGACAAATGTTCTCCCAAAACAATTCCACTATTGTATGGTCTTTTCCTACAACAATACTTATTTAGTCTACTCCCACTCTTTGGCAACCCTCAAGTGGCCAGTCTTGCTCAAGTCATTTTCTTATGAGAGTGGGTAGGAATTGGAACATTTTAAATATTACCATTTTAATATTTAAAGTTTCGCACACACAATACAGTTTGATAAACTACAGAAATCTGGTCAGCTTTAACTGAAATGCAGCAGTACACTTGCAAATTTATCTGGGATGTTTAGAAAAGTGAATCAGTCCACTTATTTAAAGAAACCTTCTAGCTTCCAAGAGAGCTTTTGGGCAGTCAAGAATTCATTGGTAGAATCTCCACAAACCTTGTTTTTGTCAGACTTCTTACAACAGGGCAACATAATCAGGTGAAATTAAAATGGCCCCATGTTAGTCAGCAAAACGAGGGCCCAGCCTTCAATTAGTGCCACCACTACTCAGCCATGTGAAAGAGAATATAATGGATCTTGGCTGATTTCCTGCCAAGTTTTCCTGACCTCACTCTGCTTTTTTGACTTTACACGCAATATCATGTTTAGCAGGACTAATGAGCCTGCATTCCTCTAATGGGCCCACCCCAGCATGTGAGGGTTTGTTTTGTTCTCTTGTTGATGATCTCCCTTCCTCAAGAAATCAATGTTTGAAAAAGACACAGAATAAGGTCTTTGCAACACTTTCATCCCAAGCCTCTGCTTTACCCTCACTTCTAGAGCACACAAATGATTTTTGACTAGCAATTTCAGAGAAAATCCACAGAAAACATCTTCCTGCAGGACTGGAAATGATTCTGCTCTTGCTGCAAGGGCCTTGAGCACCTCAAATAGTTACTCTTGACTGGGGAAACTGATGGAAGGAAACAGAAGAGACGTAAGAGCAAAAGATCAGCAGAATTCATATGTGAAATTCGTGCTGTGGTTTCTAAAGAACAGGGTATGAACAAAAGCCATCCTAGTCCAGTGAGGCATTTCAGCATCACCTCTGAGAGGTCTGCTGGAGAAAACCACAGGCTGGCTGGTCCCACCTTGACCCCTGGNCCATCCTAGTCCAGTGATGCATTTCAGCATCACCTCTGAGAGGTCTGCTGGAGAAAACCACAGGCTGGCTGGTCCCACCTTGACCCCTGGGAAGGGGATGACTTCTGGTATTTTTTGCTCCATTTCCAAACAACTGAAGGAACAGAATGTGACTGGGAGGAGTTGGTCTGAGTTTGTAGGGGAGCAGTGCTGACACTCCTTCTCCTCAGGGACTCTGGGGGCAAGTTTTAAGTGTCTGAGAGCCCTTGGCAACATGAAGAATTTGGTAGAGTCAAGTAGTCAAAAGCATTTGGTAGAGTCAAGTAATCAAAAGCAAGAGAAGAGCTTCACTTTTGAACATCACAAGAATCAACAGAGATAATGACTGTACTGTTTTCTTCAGACATTAGTATTAATAAAATTCACTCTGAAAAGGCCAAGACATTAAGTGCTAAGCAGATGATGAGTTCCAATTGCAGCAATTACTTATTGACTGTGTAATGTGCCCTGCTTTTTGCTAATGTCATCCTTGTCCTCTTCTTCTCCTTTCTCCTTTCTCCTAACATTATCCAAGTCTTTTTAGGCAATGGACTGTGGAGCGAGACTTCATGCATCCAGTGTTTTGTTTGCTGATTACAGTCTCTCAAATTCCATTCTTACAGTGATATTAATTTTT
>WAAG01041909.1:1462-13897 GCA_013390105.1 Tichodroma muraria
TGTTTTATGCCTTTAATGCCAACTAAGCATTGCAGTTCTCTCCTAGATTAACTGGATATTTGGTAGAAAATATTTTTCTGTGCATTTTGGGTTTTTTTAGTGTTCTAAAGTTGATGTAAAGGGAAAGGCAACTATACTAAATGCCTTAAGAGATCGTTGAGGCCTGAGGCCTGCAGCAGGCCCAAACACGCTGGGCTTATTCATGCACTTGAAATTAAATTCTTCAGCAGCTTCCTGGATGAGCAAGATCTTGAATTCTGTGTGCATCCAAATAACGTGAATTCCCTTCTCCAGTGGTTTTTTGTGACTGATGTGCTCCTGCCTGAGCTCTCAGTGGGGCTTTTTCCCTCATCCACCCAGCCTGGGCTGCTGCTGCTGGAATGAATTTCCTGATGGTGTGAGGAATTAATTCTTGCGACTAACGAGGGCCTTTGCTGCAGAGCCAGGCCCAATTGGTTTTGTCAGGAATAAGTCTTTAATGTTTTATCTGGCCTCTCCTGTGCCCAGGGCACAGCTGGATCCATCCAGAGCAGGATTCTCCCATTCATCCAAGCAGCAAAATGGCTCTGAGGTGAACTTCTTGTGGCCTTTAAGTGTCCGAAGGGCCTCCAGAAGGACTGGGGTGGGGATTTTGAGAAGTCAGGACAAGGGGAAATGGCTTCAAACTGAGAGAGGAGAGGTTTAGATGGGATATGAGGGCGAATTTTTGGCTGTGAGGGTGGTGAAGCACATGGAAGTTGTGGCTCAACGTCAGTCTTGGAGCAACCTGGCCCAGTGGAAGGTGTTGGAACAAAATGGTCTTGAAGGCCCCTTCCCACCCAAACCATTCTGTGATTTTGTGATTAAAAAAAGACTTAAAAATCATAATTTTCATGTTCCAGTCAGCATTTATTATGATTATACCCAATACCTGGTATTTGTCATCAATGTGCTGCTTGAATAAGAGCCCCCAGGTGAAATAAGTACCATGTGCATCAATGATCTTCCCACTGCTGTAATTTTCAGTAATTTCAGTATTTGCCACGCAAACAAATATTCTTTGTGTGTGTTTATTTCTTTGAACTAAAAAAATAGCCCTTTTCTGCTTTTACACAGACTGCATTTAAATTCTGGTTTATTATAACTCCATCATTCATTATTTTAGTAGTTCTCAATTCAATTTTTGCTGTGACCACAGATGGAAAATGCTTCTTTAAAGCTTCCATTTATATCATTTCAGGGAGGGAATGCACAGTGAACCAGAGAGTTCATCTTCCAATGCTGAGGGTTTTGGGTTTGTTTGTGTAGGACTGGAAATGGATTAGGAGGTCAGGAAAAGCTCATATAAAAATGTTTGCTGGTTTTGATATTGAATAGTCTAAACACAAACATTTACACACAGATCTGGAAGCCTGAAAATAGAGCAGCAGCCCTGGTAAATTAAGTTCTGGAATCCAAATATTTATTCCAGTAGTTTAAATTTGTTTGAAAGTGCCAATAAGTCAGTTGCACCTCTCAAGCTTTGTGTACAATAAAGCTGATGTGATAGTCAGTGTTTTATCTGTTCCATAATTCCAGTTAATCACTGCTGGGTTTAAGTAGCTCAGTGCCGTGCCAGGGGTTTGAAAGATTGTGCAGAGACAATTCTCAGATCAGTTCCTATCTCAACAAAAGCAAGTGAATGTTCAGAGGTGATGTTCTTATATCAAGAACAGGCAAATATGGGAGGCAGAAGTCTTGTAATGATTTGGGCCCATGAGAAGAGAAAAGAGCTTCAAAACATAGTTCCAATATAAATGGTTATTTGAAGGTTTTGAAGTTTAAATGAAACCTGCAATAAAAAAAAGGTTAAGCTAATAAATCCTAAACTTTAGAGTGCAAATTTTTCCTAATCATATGTTGGAGAGGGCAGCAGTGAGCACTTTCTTCTGTTTGGTAATAAGATATTTTTATGGTAATTACACTTAAGGTTATTTTTTCTCCTAGACAGGTTTGCATAATCTCTTTGGAAGAGGCTGATTAAGCAGACAGCATTAGCCTTGGACTGGGAAAACTTCATTCTTTCCTTTCTTTCTCCCCCTGTATTCAGAGTGCTGCTTAAAATGGAATTCAATGCAAATGTATCTGAAATAGATTTGCAATGTGTGCAAAATACTGGTTTTATGGTAGATACAAAATAAGGTGTCACCAGCTCTAAGGAAATGTTTATGTGCTATCAGTATGTCAAGTCATTTCAAAAGTAAAAAATAAGGATTGCACAAGCTTAGGGTTATTCTTGTATATAAACTTAAATAAAAGTAGTTAAATAAATGTAATTTCAAACTTTTTAAAGTAATTGTTCAGGAATTGTAATTTGTAGTATGACTCTTTCCTCATGAACCCATATTTCAATGAGTTGGTTTTGTGTCTACCAGAATCATTAATGATAAGCTGAAGCAAGACAATAAAATTTCAGATGTAGGAACCTGAAGTGGAGCAGGAAACCCAAACCCAGACAATTTATATTAATTAATAACTTGCAGTATTGTTTGTTTGTTTATCTTAAACAGGACTCTTTTTTTAATAAAAGTTATTACAGGACTTTTCTTATAACTTCTGTGAAATGTCTAACCATTAATTTAATTCCATTAAATATGGAATGCATTGGAGAAAATACTTTTAGGTGCTTTGAATAAATAACTTTATAAATGGAGGCCAGTCTCTGGTGTGGATACAAGAAACTCCAGAAAGCACAAGAGAAAACATGTTAAAGTTTTTTTTTCCCTTTTGTTCTTTATGTCTGATTATTCTTCAGAGACTCATTATCAAGAAAAAAATATAGAATAAAGTCTGACAGTTTGATTTCTTCTCTATTTCTTCCTCCCCCTCCAGCTTGTGATCATGTGTGTGGTCACAAGCATGGAATATATTGGTGCCTCTGAGGGAATGGCTGAGCCTGGGGCCACAGAGGACACGGGTGACACAGGAATTAACAAATCATGGATGGGTTGTTGTGCCCATAAATTATAAATCTTTGACTCAGAAAAAGCAGTTTTGCTTTTCTAGCTTTCAAATCTGTGAATTTGGAGTTTCACAGATATTTAATTCAGCTTGATAATGTTGCCCAGATTCCTACAGCCAGCTTTGATGGTTTTTTTCACATGCCGTGGATTTGCTTTAATCATAAATATTTTATTACATTTCTGTCGTGTTTTTAGAGCGATGAGCCATCCCACCGCACTTCCTCTGGTGTGTTCTCATGCATTTCTTTTGTTGTCTCCCTCTACCAAATATAAAATACTGGGAATGCTGCCCATTCTGTCAGGAATATCTTGCAAAGGCCTGAGGTGTTCTGGCTGTGGTGTTGTTCACTGTGTGTGACTCAGGAGGGGAGTTTGTAAGGAGTTTAGAAAGGATTTAACAAGAATTTGGTGCAAGTAGTGATTGAAAGTCATGGAGAACTGAGCATCTCACTCCCTCGGGGTGCTGAAAATGTTTCAGAAAATCCATGTGCCAGCTCTTTGCAGAGAAAAGCTTCAAAATGGAGAGAGTCTTATCCAGAAACTCCTTGAGGATGAAGGTGTGCACAATTCCCACTGGGACGGAAGTGGCTGGAATGGATTTGAGGAGTTTGGAGGATCTGGACACCTGGTCCTGCCCAGAACTGGGAGTCCTGGTCCAAGGCTGGGATCTTCTGTTGAAGGCAGAGCTCACAAACACACAGAGTCGAGGGAACTCACCCCTCCCATGAGCTAGACCTGTGTCTAATATTCACAGAGAATATTATTTACCAATTATTCTTATTATTTTTGGCTTAAGGGTGATGGTGACATATTTTAAGGCATCAGAGTAGCTGTGTGCTCAAGAGCCACAGGGGTACAAAATCAGTGCCTGAGCACAGGGCAGGGGCTGCTTTGGTTATGCTTTTCCTCAATGCGTGTCTATGTTAAAATGTGTATTTATTTGACTAAAATGTGTATTTTTTTAAAAAAAAGGCACTTAGGGTAATATTATCCTTCTAATAATATCTACTCTAAATACTATGTATTTAGTTGTAAGTTAGTGACTCTTAAACTGCACTGAATATATATATTTATACTGTTTTTAATATATATATAGTGCTAATATATATATGCACACACAGTTTATAGTGTTTTATATGTACATATAATTTTATATGTACATATAATTTTCTGTTCATATACAGTGTTATATACAGATACTGTGCCTTATAGATATTGTATATATATTACACACATATACACACACTGATATTTATATTTCTATTATTTATATTTATATTATTTATATATTTTTATTTATATTCATATTCTTTATATATTTATATATATTCTATGTTTAGCACCTTTATACTCACTACATGCTTTAAACTTAGCATAATATTCACATTCCTAATAATGTGTCACACTTAACTTTTTCTGTATTTCTTTATCCAAATGTTAAATGGCCAAAACCTGATTCCCTCAGCTCTTAATATGTTTGCATAACTCTCATCCTGCTGGTTTTTTTTTCCTGGAGCAGCTTGGCCAACCTTGACTGCATTTCTTCTGCTCCTTATTCTTCTTTGCAAGAAGAGGAGTTGGAGTCAAGTGGGGATTTCTTGGTGGTTGCGTGAGGGATTACAAAGCTGCCTCACATGTGTTCCTCCTAAATCGCCTTTATCCGTCTGCCCCTAATCTGATTTTAAGTCTGGACTAGTAGGAAAGGGTGAGGGTGTAGCTTTGGGCCTGGGTTTGGGCAGAGCTCCCACCTTGCTGTGAGACAGCGGCCAATCAAACCCCTGTGTCTTTATTGTGACAATTCCACCTCCCTTGTTCCATCCTTGAGAATCCCTCCTTGCCTCTTTCGTGGGCTAAATCACCCGGTCTGACTCGAGTTTTAACCTCCTTGGTTTAGTTTGAGTTTATGTCATCTGTGAATAGAGATCAGAGAGCCCCAGGGTGGGCTGGGTTGGGAAGGACATCAAAGATCATCCAGTGCCACCCCCTGCCGTGGACAGGGCCACCTTCCACTGTCCCAGATTGTCCCAAGCCCCGTCCAGCCTGGCCTTGGGTACTTCCAGGGATGGGGCAGCCACAACTGAGCTGGACAACCTGATATTATTTGGGGTTTCTAGACTATTTTCCATAGTGCTGTCTAGTTCCTTCTCCAGCCTACTCTGGGTTTATGTTGCATCACTTAAACCGAAATGGTTTTATTCTATTTCATTCTACTTTTCTACTTTTTTTATTCCATCTTTGTGGAAAATCAGAGGGAGAAGGGTGTTCCTGAAAAACTGGCCTAAGTTTACTTCACAGTAGGAACCTAATGCAAGATTTGGTTCAGCATCACAATAAACACCTGGAGGTACCAGCTAAAACACAGATGTTCTCTGGATTTGGCCAACTGCAACTTCTCTCTTCTATTACCACTTTTTTTTAAAAACAAAAACCTTAATTTAATGGCTTAATAATTCACGTTAATATTTAGTTTATGTGGCAAAAGATAAGAGGCATGAACGGGAATAATTTCCAGCCAAGTAAGAATTCTACTAAATAGTTTTGTTCTTTTTTATTAAAAAAGCAGAGTTTAAAATTTCTTTTTAAATACAGTAAAACTTAGATATTTTCCACTGAAGTATATTTGTTGCTGTGGTTTAGTCTGTCAGCAGCTTGTCCTCTATCTTCTAATACTTGCAGAATTTTCAGTTCACGTTTACCAAAACCCAGAACTTCTTTCAAGGGGACTATAAATGTTTTAATAGGTAGATTTTATATTTTGAGTGGTCTGTGGTGGATGTTGTTTCCATCAGTGGCTCCAAGAAATAAGTTAAATTGTTGTGTGCTGTGAGTTCTGTGTTCATTTGCAAGCAGCTTTCGTTAAAGAAGAAAAAAAAAAAAAAAGAAAAGAAAAGGAACAAAGAAGGTCAAGAATTTGTTTTCCTCTTATTTCTGGAAGATGAAGAAGATGAGTGGCTTGATAAAATGGTAGTGACAAGTTCAGCCGTTAACCATATTATCTTTAAATAGTATCTTTCTTTTTCTTCTTTTGTTTTTGGTAATACCTGTCTGTAGAAAATCATCATAGTAAAGCTACATATCCTGCGGGCGAGTTCCGGGGAGGGAAAAAAAGGTAAAATTCCCATTCCCATGGGCGCTGCCATCGCTCAGCCAGGGCAGCGGGTGCTGGCTCGGACTGGGTCTGCGTTCCGGCGCTGCTCTTGGGGTGTGGTTCACATCAGGGCGATGGGTTTGGAGCCGGGGCTGCTCAGGTAGGGAGGGGACAGCGTGTCCAGCTCCATGAAGGCGGAGTAGAGCGTGGTGAGCTGCAGCTCGGGCGCGCTCCCGTGCGCGCCCCCGGCCGGGCCGGGGCCGCCGCTCTCCAGCTGGCAGTGCGGGGCAAAACACTGCGGGGGCATCGGGGATGATGAAATGAGGACAAGCGGATCCACGGCCAGGCTGTCGTCTTTCAGCTCCTCCCAGAGATTCCCTACAGCAACAACAACAACAACCAAAAAAACCAAAAAAACCCTCGTTGGTTGAAGAAGGTACAGCCGAGCTCACAAACAGCTCCAAGCACAGCTGCCATGTTCTTCTTCTGCACAACCTTTACACCGTTCATCTCACAAGCATTACCCGTGTAATTACCCATGTAATTACCCGTGTAATTACCCGTGTGCCCTCTCTACCCGTCTGTGACTGGACCCCTCAGCATTCCATGTTTCTCCACCTTTAACCCTACCCACCTGTCCTACACAGTTGCAGCTTATTAGGTTCAGCCTCATCCCTATCACCCAGTCCCAATCCCCACAAACCGTGGGCCTACAGCTGATTAACAGATTGATTCAGCTTTACAAATGTTTCTTTACATTTGCCTTTTTTTTTTTTTTTTAACCGTGTCGCAGGAGATGTTGGTTATTAAACATTTGTGTTACGCAATGTTTATTAAACACAACGCAAGCACAACACAATGTTTGTTAAAGTGATTTAGAATCACTTAGAATCACTTTAGAAAGCGATCCTAATCTCTTGGGACTGAGGAAGGGGAGAGATTGTTTAGATGGTTACTGTTTGTCTGTCTCCATAAATTTAAATCTGGGAGAAACCAGCACTAATTTAAGAAAATTCTTTTTAAATTCTGTTAGGAATGCATATTTACGAAGAATATAAGAAGACACCTCAGAAAATGTAATTATTTGGGATGTAGATCCTGTTACTGCCTTGGGAAGAGGGAAAGAGCATCCTTTTTAGCAGAGATGGGGAATCAATGTTGATCCAGAAAAATGCTAACATGTTAATTCAATAACAGTAATTTCTCTCAGTGCCTTTCACTTGGCAATTCTCTTGTAAGAATGACACTAAATAGTTGTGCTTGAGTAGCTTTCAGCTGAAAATAGGTCTGAATTTAAAGAACACATTCTAAATACTTGCAGTCTTGCAGTATTTGATGTCAGCATTTGTAGCCTGGGGGGGAGCAGGAATACTTTTTTAAACCCTGGATGCAAACCCGTAGCTTAATTGGGAAACGTTTTAAAGATTTAACACTAAATTGTGAGGTGTTTATATAAAATGTAACCTGGGAAGGAGGGGTTTGTAACAGCTGTGTGGAGGTGTTTAAAAAGGGACAGAAATGGACCTTGTGGAGGACGGGACGGGACGGGACGGGACGGGACGGGACGGGACGGGACGGGACAAACCTGCCTCTCCAAGATAAAAACACCTCAAACACCTACCTTGGAGATCAAAATCAGTGAGGGACGGATTTAGAGCGTCGATGTCATTGCTGAGGTCTCCCTCCTGCAGTAGCGTGTCCTGCACCGTCCTGGCCGGGGAATGCTCGGGCAGCATCTTCATCCCGCAGCTCGGGGGGCTCTGAGCCGGCACTGGGGAATCCTGGGGGATGCTGGGCTGAGTCCGGAGCTGGCTTTGAGCCTCCCCAGCAGGGAACAGGCTCGGAGGGTCCGGCGTGTGCTGCATCAGCGCGGTGGGGATTTGGGGGAAGCCCTGGGGGGCTGTGTAGCACCCGGGCTGCTGCCCCCCCAGCAAAGTGGGCAGGGGGCTCTTGGCGTGCAGAGCTCCCGAGGCGGGGATGCCGTGTAATCCCTGCGGGATCCCGGAGGAGAGCGAGGGCTCGCACAAGGAGTGGGATTGCGCTGCCATCTGCCTGGAGAGGGAGGCACCTGCAGCGCCCGTGGGGCTGCAGGGCAGGAGGGAGGACCGCAGCTTCTCGCTCTTGTCGCCTATCAGCGTGTCAAGTTCTTCTGGAAAACAAGGGGAAAGCCTATGGCTGACTTATCCCTGGATAGCTTGCAGCAGGGATTGTGGTGTTATTCAGGAAATGGCAAGCAGAAGCGCTAGTTCTTATATATTAGAAACTCCAAAGCCTGAAATGTTTTCTTTTAAATCATCACTGCCAAGTGAGTATGTAATAAATTCCACTTTTAGGTTTAAGGGTTGGATACTTAGCAGTTAATCTCAGATTTTATTTGATATTCCTTATTTTGGCGTTCTTTTTATCACAGAGCGGTTTGGATTGGAAGGGATGTTGAAGATAATCTCGTTCCACCCCCCTGCCATGGACAGGGACACCTCCCACCATTCCAGGTAGCTCCAATCCCCACCCAACCTGGCCTTTTATCTTAAAGTTTAGTGAGATGTCAAGAGAGAATATTTTCTTGGTGAAGCTTCTTTGTGCTTATCTGGAAACACTTACAAAACCGAGTCTACTTTAATTCTGCTTTTTATTTATTTATTTATTTTTACTTGTTTTGCCAACCAGGAAAAAATCCTTAAATGCTTCCCTAAATCATGTTTAAATTCTCTCAAGGATCTTGGTGAAAAGGAAGGTTCTGTGGAGAGCTGTTTGAGAGCTAAAACACCGATAAATGACTGACCTGGCTTTGCCATACTCTTCCTCACAGCAACTGGGTCTTTCCTCTTCCATTTCTGAAGCTCCTCCTGCATCTTGTCAATCTTGGCTGGGTTCAGAGCCCACAAACAGCCCTTCCGAGAAGAATTCCCTGACTTGTTCTCAACTTTCTCAAAGCACTTGTTCAAAGATAAGTTGTGGCGCACGGAATTCTTCCAGCCATCTGGAGCTGTCTGGAGAAACAAATCCAATGTAAGAACAGAACTTTGAGCTAAAAAAAATAAAGTTAAAAGTGTATGTGTGTATGTATATATATATATAACTCTGTTTTGACTGGTGAGGTTACAAGAAATGCTGTTTAAGTTTGTACCTTCTGCAGTGAGAAACTTGTACGTTAGAGGGAAGCCACAAAAATGTTACAGTCATGTTGTGTGGGAAGAGAGGGATCAGATAAAATAGTAACTGATCTTCTAAGCAAAAAGGTTGTCAGGGACCTGCTGGATCTTTGAGAATGAATTTGCGCATCACAAGAGTTAAGTGTGTAAAAATTTGTGTTCTGGAACTAACAGGAAATCTATCAGAATCTATTTTAGAACACCTAGAAATATTTCCAGCTCTTCATTAAAGTACTGTGTGCTACCTGAGCTCAAATTCAGTGTCCAGGCAGACTTCAAAGGGATTTCTCATGCTACTGTAGGTGTAACTTTGTGTGCTGGCCAATTACATAACCAAATGGTTTAATCACAAGCCCTCCAGATGAGATACAGGTTTCCACAGCTGATCACTCATCTCTGTGTTTTGCATTTATTTTTAACTCAGTAGTAGCAGCTGGAAGGTTCTTTATACTGGATCATTAAAATGATTCTCTTCTTGTTCGCCAAAAAAATCCTCATTTTTTTTTTCAATTCCTCTTAAGAATTGCAAGAATTGAAACAGCTCTCTGAAATGTGGGGAAGTTGTCTGTGGCTATTGATTCATATTCATGGATGCAAATATTTGTCATAACTGTTTCTATCAAGCAGAGAATTATTGAACAGAGAGCACAAGAAATAAATGTGGGTTTCCACAGTCTTCTTAAAAATGTTAAAAATGTTAAAAATTAGAGTTTCCTTCTTAGGTTCATTAAGATTTTTTCCCCCATTTTTACTTTTTATTAATAGGATCCTTCTCTCATTGCCAGATTTTTGATTGTTTATTAATTTCTTTAATTGTTGCCTAGTCCATCAGACTTCCTCTAAGACCATCTTTTATAAATGACTCTGAGTCCATTTTGGCTTCCACAAGGCAGACTGTGAATTTTGAACAGACATTGATAAAATTGTTTCATCAAGATTTAATTTTTTGTTCATGCTTTTATAAGAAATGAAAACCCAGTTGTTTTGTAGCTTGTAAAGAACTATTGTGTGGATTAAGGCATTAAAAGCCTTATTGACGAGTTGAGGGTCAAATTTAATACTCACTTTCTTCATTAAAAAATAAACAGCTGTGGAATTATATACATATTATTTACTAAAAGAGAAACTAATTTCCCTTCAAAGCAGCACAGTTTCTTCCATTTTGGCCCACCTGATGTCAGCATTTCACTATTCTGTCTCATGGGTGAGACAACACAAATTGTAATAGGAAGAGAAGAGAAAACCCCAAACCTTTAAAACCTTTTCTGCCACAGGGTCATACTAAACATGACAAATCAGTTTTTTCTCCCTTGCAGATAATATTCAAGTAACTTCCTTGTAGTTCCAAAGGTGAGTAAAACTGTTCCTCCCAGGTAAGTTGTGTGTTTAGCTACTGAACAAGCTGTCCTGGAAGAATATTCCTGTTTCTTGCCCCACACGCAGGCTCCACACACCCCTGTGTGTACCTAGACAGGATAATTGGTGTTTCTGCTCAGATGGGAGTGGCACGGGCTTCTCAGAGGTTTTCAGAACATGTGGGGGTGTAAATTAGGAGATGGTTTTAGAAACTATACAAGCAAAAAGCACATGGATTGATTTTGGAGGCTGCTGCTGGGAGCTGAGCAGGTTCTTGCATTAAACTTGGGATTGCTGAGCTGTGAGAATTCATTTGCCCAGGTAGGGCTTAACACATTCAGCGTGCTGAGTGAAAAAACACCAGTTTTTAAAGCAGATGCGATTGCTAAATGAACAAACTTTGGCTGCTGGATTGCCCTTGAGTATCTGGAATCTCCTTGCTGCGGCTGATTTTGGCCACGGCTGCATTCAGCATGGTGGGGATGGAGGTGCAGAATCATAAAATCAGCTGTGGGGAATCCCAGAATCACCGAGGTGGGAAAAGCCCTCTGAGGTACTGAGTCCAGCCATTAACACTGCCAAGGCCACTACCAATCCATGTCCCCAGGTGCCACCTGAACACTTCCATCACACCACAGACCTTTCTGCCCTCTCGGCCCACTGGCAATAACTCCAATTACAAAGATTAAAGCTTTCTGTTAGACTCACTAATCACTACAAAAAACCCAAAAAAAAACCCCCCAAAAAAACAAAAACCCAAAACCAAAAGAAAATTATTGTCCAGCCCCACTGATCCTGACCTGCTCTTGAAGTTTAAAGAGTTCAGTGATCTTGCAAAACCCTTTCTCTTTAAATCTAGGTCTCCAGAGAAGGGAGAGGTACATCAAAGACTAATTCAACTTTAGCTGCGTGGATTTTTTTTTTTTTTTTAAGGACGTAGGAGTTGGATTGCTCTGTTTCAACTAGAAATGAGATTGTTGCATCATAGAAACTAAATTTGCTGTGGCAGCGAATCCCGGTTAATTTGACTCGGCTTGTATCATCCCATGTCTCCCAGCAAGGCTCTGAGTGCACTTGCACTCTTTTTCTCTCCAACCTAAATTACCTCCCCTCTCCCTGTTGTATCCTGCTTTTTAGTGGGCACTGGTAGCAGCAACAAAATGTTCTTTGCTGATTTTTTGTGTGATTTCATTTTGCTGAAGGCTCTCCAAAAGCAGGGAGGATGAAGGATATTATTTTTTGCCATATATTGGTAATTCTCTGCTGTAAGGACAAGAGGCAGACAGGGATTGATGACTGTAAATGTAATATCTAATTGCTCATTCTCCCCTGCTCATTTTAAGGATGTTACAGTCAAATACATTTGGCTGCATTTGTAACTAAAAGGCAAAAATAAAGCTGCCACAAAACAGGGAATGTTTGGGTACTGCACTATTCTTTTCCTAATGCAGTAACTTCATTCTCATCAGTTTTTAAATGAATTTAAAAAAAAGATGTGGAAAACCAGGAAGGACCAGGATGGTGACACCTGGCAGAGCCACAGTCCTGAGTCTGAGGGATTCTGCCCATGCTGGCAGCAGAAGCATTTGGTTTACAGCTGCTGATTAATTTTATAATCAATTGCATTGTAAGACAACAGAGAATTAATTTCAGGTTCATCTGATGAATAAACATGCGCATGCCTGTAAAAATTATTAATAATATTCCCACCTCTCCGCTTGAAACTCTTGCTATTTTCCTGTGGATTCCCCTGGGATTTCTAATGGTAGATTTCTTTTATTTTTTTCTCCCTTCTCTTGCTTGCAACAAATGATGGAGTAGTTAGTGATTCCTTTGGGAGGAAATCTGGGAGTACTGG
>WAAG01041921.1:309-15231 GCA_013390105.1 Tichodroma muraria
GCCTGCTATTTAGGGATTCTGTTTATTGATTTCAGAGAGTTTGCCTTTTTGAATCGTCCTAACAAACTTTTTAATTCTATCACTCACTTATCAAAATGTTAATAATGACTTGCAATGTGCAATTTTGATTGCATTGGTGAAATGAGTGTAGCTAACACAATTAATAAAATGTGATCTCTTGCCTGGAAAACCCCTAAAATTAGACACAGTTTGACTTCAAAATTAGATGCAATTGACAAATTTGTGTGGAACCTGTTTTTTTTTTTTAATTATGAAAATATTCATATTTATATGAAAAGATAAGTAAAAGATATGGTAAGATGTGGCAATGCAGTATTAGAATAATGAACAAAGAATTATATGAATTAAACATGACTGTCTAATACCTATGTGGAGATCACTCCTCATTACTTTTTTAATCAACATATTTTGAAGAAAAATATTGAAAGATGGAAAAGAAAATTACATTTTCTTTTCTACACATTACATATATTGTAAAAACTGCAGAAAACTATGATTTCTGTTGCCAGTGGAGTGAAATATGTAATTCTTTTGCTAACATTTAAAGGAATATGTAATAAAATCTACAGAAATAAGGAAATTAAATAAATCAAAATATTAATCATTTTTTTCCCCCTAAATATTCAAGTTAGTTATAGTTATTGTTGCTTTATAAAGAAAGTACCCTAGGAACTGAAGAGGCATCTGAATTGCTTATTTACAGGCTTTTAATGCCCATTCATCCTGGTGCACAACAGCAGTTCAGAAAGTCCATCTGAGACACTGCACAATCTTAGTTTTGATTTCAGTATTTTGGCTTTGTTCTGATTGACAAAATGTAAAGTTTTCTGTACACAGGGGGTGTTTTTCATGTAGTCTTCAAGCAGATATGGATTTCAACCCAATGCAGGTATTTCCACAGGTGAAATATAGCCCCAATAGCACAAGGTTGGAAACAAACCATGTATATCAAGGAGAAGTCTGGAGAATTAGGCTATAAATACACAGAAACAATGACAAACCTCTAACCCTTAACTTGTAGCACTACAGTCCAATACAATAATTTATGATGTCAATAAAACTGGATGGAACATCAGCTAAAAATGCCTGTAAGAAGGAAAAAATTCTCTTCCCAAAAATATCAGTGACAGAGAAAAGGTTAAACTGCAATGAACATGCCTGTTTTCCTTTTCAATCTGGAGTTCTGAAGAAAAAAAAAAAAAAAAAGAAATTTACTCCACTAGCTAGTCAGTGATGTATATAATTAAATAGAAAGGTTTTGGAGGATGTGATTTTACGGTTACCGTAGCAACTAGCACCTAGATGGTCCATATTCCTGTGCGCTCCTACCATGAGGAAAAAAAAAAAAAAAATCCATCTATGACCTACTTGGAAACAAATAGGTTTGTACTGCTGAAAGCCCCATTGCTCTTTGCAGGCATCTATTTTCGCTCAAAATCAGGGGTAATCCTACTCTGGAAATATTCCAGTGTTTTTACCAAACAGTAATATTCATGTGGCTTTACCTATATAGCACTGGAAATCCTGTGCACAGTCGAATGCATCAGTTGGCCATGCATCTAATTCTGTACAGGGGAGAAGAAAGGAAGGGTTTAAATGGATGATGAATTTCATAGCTTACACTACTTATATTTAGAAAAGTTTTCGATTTTATTACCAGTACACTCATCCCATCCCTTTAAGCACAACAAACCTTTGAAACCTTATTCATAGTGAGCAGAGGTTGAAAGTTTTCCCTCAAGCTCACCTTGGTGTTGTTCTAGTGTGAACTGAAGATTAACTAAAGCAGAAGTACTGGTATTTTCAGAGAGAATTTTCTGGTATTTCTGTTGCTGAGAAAATCTCCTCCTTTCTCTCATGTCGCACCTGAGAAAAGGGCAGCAGAAGAGTGACAAAGTTGTTATCTGTTGTGGACACTATTTAAATTATTTGTGCAGGGCTTAGAAGTTCTCTAATTTCAAATCTTTCTCAGGTGAGTTTTTCAAAGGATGCAATAACATTCAAGCATGAGATTGAAATTCAGCCCAACAAATTACCATTCTATTACGCTATCTCTTCTCCGAAGGCCTCACAAGTAGTACTCTTAATTTTAAACGTAGTCTGATTCACCAGTAGCTCGCTTCTACTGTACACATGTCTGAAAAACATATTACCACTGTCAAAAAGGGCAAAAGATGTTATTTTCTGGTTTTTATTCAAATGTCTGGATATAATTCCAAACAAATTTGAGAGCAATTTCTTAAAATATCTCTATCTCCCTCTTTTAAATAGGCATTTATTTCTGTAATATCAGAGATGGAAAAATAAAATAAAAAACAGCATAGAACACCTCTTTTATCACATGTTGGTTTTAGGTCTCCTAATAATTGACGGTAGAACCTATCCAAATGCAATATATTTTATTTATTTATTTATTTTTTTATTTATTTATTTATTAGCTACATATTTCTTGTTAGAATGAAAGCCTCTCTTTTCACGTTCCTTCACTGTTTTCCCTGTGGACTTTCCAATTCTCACTTCTAGACATCTTAACTTTAAATCATAATAATTTCCACTCTGTGATCAGCATATAAATTCTCTGTACTGCCAAATAGGCATACAAGAAACTTCCTTGTCCTCCTCAATCAGTTCACCCTTCATCCTTTTAGAATAGCAGTGGAAAAAGGTCCAGTTTTAGAAATAGGACTGGGGACGGGTTTTACACAGTGAATATTCTGCAAACTTCTCCATAAACCCTCATGTACTCCAAGTCTTAGTTGTACCTGACAATCCATATGCAGGAGAAAGGTGTTCATCTTTCCACTTTGTTAACTGCCTTGTCACAATACATCACCATTTATGTATTATTTTGTGGAGGTTTGGTTTGCACAATTTAGTCTGCATTTCCACCTGTACTTGGGCAGGATTGGAGAAGTGCCTGTTAGAGCTACTCTCTTACCTTATGTTTACATAGTTGGTTTTAATCATTACTTTTAATATTCATATTATGTATCAAATATTTCAAGCCTCTTCTGTGCTCACTGCAGGTAGCAAGTTTTCAGTTCTAAAACAGGGATCATCTGGCTGCTTGCAAGATTTAGGTGATGTTTGCTTTATATTTTCACCTGGGTAGACAACTGGGATGGATTACCTGTAGGCAAGGCAAGACAACCAAGCCACTGGCAGCTTTTAGGCCTCGCTCAGATGCACTCAGCTGTACTGTGTATAGGCTCATCTGGGAATTTAAGGGAGAATGCTGAGTCCCTGTACAGGCATTTGAAGAGTCATCATATGTTAAAAACTTACACCAGGATCAGTGTGCAGCATTTGATCCAGAGTGCTAGCAGAGATAAGAACAAGACCTGTATAAAATATCATAGAATCATGGAATATTTTAGGTTGGAGGGGACCTTAAAGATCATGTCATTCCAACCCACCTGCCAGAAACAGGGACATGTTCCACTAGACCAGGTTGCTCAGAGCCTCATCCAACCCAGCCTTGATCACTTCCAGGGATGGGGCAGCCACAACTTCTCTGGGCAACCTGTGGCAGGGCCTTACCACACTGACAGGATACAATTTCCTCCTAGATATCCAACCTAGACCTGCCCTCTTTTAGTTTGAAGCCATTCCTCCTTGTCCTGTCACCCAGGCTCTTGTAAATAGTCTCTCTCCATCTTGTGGGTTCCCTTCAGGTTCTGAAAAGGCTGAAATTAGGTCACCCTGAAGCCCCTTTTGTTCCATGCTAAAGAATTCCAATACTCTCAGGTTTTCCTCACAGCAGAGTTGCTCCATCCCTCTGATCACCTTGGTGCCTCCTCTGGCCTGGCTCCAGCAGGTCCCTGTCCTTCCTGTGCTGGCCCCAGAGCTGGATGCAGCCCTGCAGGTGGGGTCTCAGCAGAGCGGGCAGAGGGGCAGAATCCCCTCCCTGCCCTGCTGCCCACGGGGCTTTGGATGCAGCCCAGCACACGGGGGGTTCTGGGCTCCCAGAGCACACGGCCGGGGCATGTCCAGCCTCTCACCCACCAGCACCCCAAGTCCTTCTCCCAGGGCTGCTTTTGTTCAGCTCATCCCCAGCCTGTGCTGAGACTCCAAATAACTGGGTGAGGTGATATTGAGCACTCCTGTGACAGTAGTCAGTGCAACACATGAGAGCACAGCCTATGCACTGGCATCAGGCATCAACTGTCCAGTTTCAGAACAAAAACTTAATATTGTTCACACACTTTACAGGACTCCTAAAGAGCGGTAGAAAGCTTTGGTCTCTCTGTAATACAAATGCTATCATTTTCCACTGTACCAAATAAAAATACAAAATAAGTAATTCACATGGTTAATAAACAAAGGCAGATTTTCTAATACTGTCTGCTATTTGTCTTAAGTAAGCTGCTTCTTATATTTGGCATATGTACAGCACTACAGGAATGTGAAACCTGCTGTGCCTCCTGACTTGTACTGCTACAACTGAAAATGGAATTGGAGTTATGTGAGGGAGTATAAGATGCTTCACCTCCATTAAAACATACCCTGTCCTTTTCCTTCTCAACATCAAATGGAACTGCAAATATGAGCCTATTCAGCCTACGGAGTCATAAAACACAGGCATAAATCACAGATAGATGAAGAAATGACAAAATTTCTGAAGCATATCAAAACTCCCTTAAGTATTCCTAACATAACCCTGTGCACTGTCAGATTCCAACCAAAATAAGAAAGGGGAAGTTGGGAGGGCTGATGTTCACACACCATCAGTTCAAAGTTATTTAACACAATTGTTTCTGTAATTGCAGCTCCCTGAAATGTTCAGTGTTCAATCGTCCTCAAAAATCAGACTTCTAATTGGCTGATGATGGGTTTTGTTAGATTTTCCAAACTCAGCATGCGCTGAGTTTGGAAAATCTAACAAACAATATCTAAGAAACATCTATAATCTATCCTATTATATCTATAATATATCCTATATATTTCCTATATTATAAGAATATCTTAGATATTCCTATAATATAGGAAAATCTAAGAAACAATATCACCTCACCCAGTTAATTGGAAATTCAGCTGCACACATCAAGACCAGAGATTTTTCAACAGTGTCACAGGTTTTAGGGTAAAGAGGGCCTTAACAGGATCTAACGTGTCTTTCTTCACACAAAGAAACATCTCTTTCACTGAATTAGTAACACATATGTAAGAATCTAAGCTACAGAAACTCAATAACTGTTTTACACTGGGGTGAGAGAAAAATTACAATGGCAATAGGAAATACATTTTCTAGGAACAGTCCTAAGGTACTTAAAATTAGCCTTTTATATACCATTAGCCTTGATGAGATAGTTAAGACTAACTGGCTATCGCAGACATTGCAAAACTGAGGTTATAGGAAAAACCTTGCAGATACCTTCTTTTTATTTTTAAGTAACAGCATTTAAAAATCATCCCTCAATTCCTAATCAAGTTAAGTGAGTTGACTTCAGGCTTTATCAACAAGAGTGGTAACATCCTTGCAGCTGAGATAACAGAGAAACTTTAGCGCATTTTCTGCTAAAGGGACGTCAGATGACAAAAGTCTTGCTTTGGGGGAGGGGAGAGAGTGTCGTGGGACTGCAGAGATGGAGAAACACCCATCCCTTTCCAGGACCACAGATGGTCTCCACATCTGATGAGTGGAGAAATCTCAGCAGGAACAAAGGAAAAAGTAGTGGACTGGTTGCAAAGCCCCTCAAGGTTCTTCCGTATCCTGTAGCCCCTTCTAAACGCATACCTGAAGATACAAAAAAGACAAAGCAGGGTGACAATTAAAGGTTATTTTACAGAGGATTCCTTTCTGCAGCAACAAAAAGTATTGCAGTCAATAACTTTGTTGCCTTAGGAAATATTGTGCTGGGTAAAGTCATATCCTCGGGAGAACAGAACTCTATGCTCAAACACTAGATCTTACTTTATAAATGAGGCAGTTCTGTGGCAGTAAAGAAAATTACAGTCCCTGTGTAGGAGCTCTTTGAAAGAGAATGTTATGAATCTCAGGCTGGGGCTGAGGAGCTGTGCTGACCCTGGCAAGCAGCCAGTTAGAGGTAACTGAGATCTCTGTGGGTTCAGAGCTTCTGCTTTTGAGTCTCTGGTAATACTCTGGAATATCAGCTCTGCAGGGTGAGGATGCTCATTCAACCTCCTTGTCAGGTGGAGCAATGGCAGCCATGGGGGCCAAATCATCTGCTCTGGGAATGAGATGCCCAGTGGTGCCAGAGCTGCGGTCTGTGAGCACACACAGCCTGGGAGAGGCAAGGCCAACAAGTGCACTCTCCAACAAGAGAGCTCCAAATAGGCCATGATGTGCACTTTGCTGAGCTAGTGCTTTAGCAGCCATTATTCTTCCCAAAACAGATCACACCTGTGTGTTACAGAGAGGTACCAGAGCAATAAACTGTCAAAAGGGGTCAAACTCATAAGCACTCCATAAAAAATCTCTTCCGTTGCCTCCACAGTGAGACTGGCTGCTGTGGCAGATCATCACAGCAGCCAGAATATTATTTCCCTTGTCCCATCAGTTAAAATCTTCAACTGTAGTAAAAGCCATAGTAAAGACAACAGCAAATCAAATCCATTACTTATTGATATATGAAGTTTAACCAAGACAACTTTGCAAAGAAATGAGCTGTGCAAACAAAGCTTTGTCTGTCACCATCCCCTGCACGCACTTTGGGTAATATGCATATTTAACAAAGCTTCCTAGTATTCATGCCTGAAAGTACATACCGAGGGAAACTGGAGCCAGATGGTTAGATGTCACAGTGACTAAAAAACTGCTTTTAAAAAGGTAGGCTTCCAATAATTAATATTCCTGATCTTCAGATAATGTAAATCACTGAAGTGAATTGCACACTTCTGATTTACACTTCCACATAATCTATTTGTGTGTGTTCAACCTTTATTCTCAGAAAACACTTGGCACAGCTCATAGCACTTGCATAACTCATTTTTGAGGTGGGGAGGGAGGAACCAAACATCCTTTTGCTGAAAGCCTTTAAGGATATGACATATATGGAAGCACTCTAAAACATAACTACATGCTAATTAAAACTTCGTATTTTTAAATAATATAGCAGAGAAGAGATGTAAGTCCAGCTGGAATGAACATCCCTCTCCAGACTGCAGACAGGGCAGAGTTTCCAAAGGCACAAATGGCAGTGAGGCATCTCCCATTGAGAACTGGTGACAACAGGTCAGATCAGACATTCTGCACTCCCTCAGTATCCTAATGGAAAGATGCTAGAAAGGTTCTGGAGAAAAAATGGCTGTCGTAATTCTTTGCTGATCAAAGAAAAATTTACAGTTTAAGTTTCAGCTTAATTTTTAGCACTCATTGAGTAGTTAAAAGATATTAAACTTCTTCCCACCTGCTGGGCTCTTGTGTTACACCATGCATGGCAGTAATGAAGACAAATTAATGCTATTTATTTGCTGACACTGACAAGAGTAGCCTGTCTTTTTTTCCTGTATTTTATCATTAAAGTCTTGTTTTTCATCCTCAAATAGCCCCAAGACTATGCACTGTACTAATTAAGTAGGAACAACATAAAAAAACAATCCAACCAAGAAAAGCCCACCAACAATATTAATAGTTTGGATGATATCAACAAAAGGCAACAAATTCTATTCAGTGCTGACAATCCAGCCTTAACATACTTCTGAGGTAGAGAACAATAGAAGAAGATGGGTCTTGTTTTTCTATAAAGGTTTCCCTCCTTTGAATTAATTTTCAGGGATCCCTGGACAACATGCACTACAGGCAAATAATAAAAATAAAAAAGAAAAAACATAAAATAAACAAATCAAAGCAATAACAGCGAAGCTGTGTGGGTCATGCAGCACAGAAGCACATTGCACAAGGAGGCTGTCAAATCTGCAAATCAGTTTTTCACAGCCCAGCTAGACTAAGACAGAGCTGACCTGATCCCACAGTGGCTACAGTCCTGCTTTGTGCTGGGATTTTGACTAAAAGACCTTCAATGCTCCCTTTCCAGTGGTGTTTTGGTGATTTGATGATTCTATTAAAACAGCTGCAAGATGCTTTGCTGACACAGGATGTGCTTGGGCAGTCCAAAACTTGAAAAGAGAACAATGCACTGTGCCTTTATAATTTATGTGCAGACTGAGACTTTCCCTGTCTGCCAGTGGTGGTATAACTCTTACTGAAACAGGCAGGCAAACATCCCACAATGAAAATAGCCATACTTTTAAGTACAGTTTTAATTACAATGACAAAGATCATTGATTTTCACAGACAGAAATAAATTTACTCTGATGCTTGTGCTTACAAGACCCAGACCCTAAGTATGAAATTCTTGGCTTGCTTTTAAGTTCTTGAGCTGGCTGCTTTCATCTGTTTTATTTTTCTTTTATTAAGAATTAATTAAAGCTATCAAGCTCATCTTTCTGACTAAAGTCAACCTCCTCTGCTTAGGTAAGTATAGGCAGTACTTACAGATGCAAGCAGTATAAAGTCTATTTTGAAAGTATTTTTTATTTTAAAGGGTCACTGCCAAGGTGATTAGCATGAAATCTAAATGAGCTTTCAACATCCTTGCTTCACTCTGATTCTGATTTAACTAGTAAAATCTGGCCAGCAATACCAGTTTTAAAATCCAGCCTTCGAAGCCATGACACGACAAAAGGCTTCTTGAAGTCCAAGGAGATTATGTCTGCTGTGGCACTCCTGTCAGCTGTCGTTGTCCCTTCTAAGGAGAAGTTAATCAAATTTGTTCAGTCTGACCTCTGCTTCAGCCAGCCTGGACCTGTCTAAGGTACACCTTCCTGGTGCTCCCCGTCAGGCTCCTGCTCACGGCTGCAGCCAGGCTTGGCTCCCTCCCAAACAGGGGTGCCAGGTCAGCTCCCCTCCCTGACCAGCCTCTCATCTGCCTCCTCCACCTGGCAGGGAGTCCAGCATTTCTGCTTCTTCTGCCCTTCTCCTTCCTCATCTAACTCAAAGACAATGGGAATTTCTGTTTTACTTTTTCCTCTGTGTAACAGGGTAGATATGTATATCTTTCCCAAATTCAGTGGTTTCATGATTATCCACCACCACTAGCCGAAATGGGGCTGCAGGGACTATGGGGAGGGATGAAGACCTCCCCCAGCACTAGGTTGTAAAAATCTTCCTTTTATTTCAAATGTTTATTCACCATTAACTTCATTTTTTTTTCACTCAGATCAAGTGCGTTTATTATGTGGAGAGCTGGTAGTGATGTTTTTAATTAGGGTTGTCTAATAATCTCCTTCATAGCATTTGGTTTTCAGTATAGTTTATAACCCCAGGAATGTTAATCATTCTGAGCTAAATTTTGCATGCTTTGTTTTTGCCTAAAGCGGAATTGAATATGAGATCATCAGCTACCCTACCCCTGCATCTTATTTTTCTTCCCCAAAATATTCTCTTGTTTTAATAAAGTGCAGTAGTCTGGGAGCCAGATGAACATAAATTGCACTTTCATAATTTCTTCTCCACAATGCTAATAATTCTGTGCAATTGTAGCTCTAATCAAGCAAGGTGTTATGCATTTTTTGCATAGAAAGCAGAAAACCATCAGTCCATCAGCTTAATCAGTGAAGCAGTGGAGTTTTTCAAAGATTTGCAAGGGCACCAGTGCAAACTGGGATTAAAACTTCATGGAAGAAATGTGATGTTGTCTGCCATACACAGTTGCCTCTGGACTGCTTGCTTTTGCAAAATATTAAGCAGGAGAAGCCAAGACATGAAAAGATTTTGTGTAGCCACCAGACTTTTACACTGACAGCAGAGGATGTCATTCATCCCATATAACACATCAGAGAGTCCTAGATGAGGTGGGGCTACTAGGCCTTCCCTAGCACTTGTGGTAGCTGGCTGAAAGCCTAAGAGCAAGTTTGTCAGATCAGCATGGGGAGTAACACATAATTTCTAAAGTTTTAAATAGAAAAGTTATTGTGATTATTTAAAAAAAAAATAAATTCTAAATTTCCATTCTACTGGACATTTCAGCAATGCTGTGCTGGAGTCTTGATAACTTTTCCCTTTTCCCTTTCCACCCCCCTCCTCCCTTTGTCTCTTTCCTTTCTTTACAACGTTAAGATTACGTGCAAAATGGAAATTCAGGATTCCAGATAAATTCTCACTCTTTTTTCTTCCTCACTTTGTCATTTTTGGGAAGAAGACTGCCCTCAAAAACTGTCCAGAACCTGTAGAATTCACTGCACTCTGGGGCAGATACAGTGGCTAGGGCTGCTCAGCACCAGTAATTTGGGTGTGAGCGCCAGCAAGAACCGGTGGGTTCTCAGAACTCCAACAGTGAGGCTGCTCTCTTTTATTCTATTTACTTCTGTCTTCAACGAATTGACAGGAAGGCTTTCAAGTCCAGCCTATACTCTCCCAGCATCCCCCAGTTCAAAGCAGCTATCTCACACTTTTTCTCCTCCAGGATTTGGGTGCCCAGAGGTCTAAAGGGGCACGGGTAGTTCAGCCGGTGCTGAGCACTTCTGCCCTCCGTGGGGAAGCAGCAGCGTGTGCAGCTGTGGCCCAGCCCCATTTGCCTCAGCCATGGAGCAATTTCATTGAAGTTACCCTTAAAGCACACAGGCTTTGCCCATTGTGAGGAAAGCTGCCTTCACCTTTAGCACTGAATTCAAGATCACTCACTCTCCTGCTCCTCCTATAATACTTAGGTCCAATGGATAAGGAAGATAGCCCGACTTTAAAGTTCTCCTGTTCTGTGAGGTTAACCTTCACTTTAATCCTCATACTTTCCATTCAATTTTGTGAGTTTGGTTTCTTGAATACATCAGGTCACAGTCTTCGGCAGCAGAAGGAGAAGGGATGAAAACCATTGTTAGACAAGAATGCTAATTCTGAGAGCGAGCATCGAAAGGTTGAGTCAGCCTGTGCCACTTTGTGAGCGTTCAGCTATGCTCCATTCATTTGTGTGACAAGCCTCATTATGAGGAAGCTTCCTAAAAGCAATTCATTCTGAGGAAACTTTGGATATAGCTCCAAAAGCAGAAAATAAAACCTAAGAGAACAGGGGAAAGCAAAAAGAGCAGGCAGAAGAAACAAGCAGGAAGGCATACAAAAATCATCTCTTTTGCAAGTTCATTTTTTCATTATGTTTGACATTCTTTGGGAGACAGAACTGCTCTGCACACTTGTGGCCTCCGGCAGTGAAGCTGGAAGAAGATATTTCAAGAGCTGCAGAACACACACATAGCTGTATAGCACTCGAAAGATATAAAAACTGACTTGACAAGACCGTGATGCTAACTTGCTCCTGAATTACATCAGCCAAGGTAGGCTATTTTGAAGAAAACTGCACATAGTTCTAACTATTTTGCCACTCATTTGGACCTTTGGGTAGCGATGAAAAGGTGTGGTATCTAAAGTTCAGCTGAAAAATAAAACTCAAACCCAATATAAAGAGATTAGACAGATTTACTGATGAAAACAAGCAGTACCTGCAAATTGTGTGTGATTTTCTGGGAGATGAGAGATATCATCAACAACAGTTCTGATCAGACAATTAGAAAAATATATAACTTGATGAGGACCTATGGGTTCTAACAACCTTTCTGACTGTCATTTTTAAGTTAATCTCACCATGACCAAGAAATTAAAAGAAAACAAAGTGTTTTGTGCTCCCTCTGCTGTTCTGGAGCAGCAGATACCTGACAAATGCTATATCCAGAGCTCTGATATTTGACAGAATTCAGTGATGAAGAAGCAGAAATAACAAACTCTAACTTTCAGCATGGTTTTTTATGTAACTGGTTCTGTTGTTATTAAATAAGTGAACTAGAAAGGCAATATGTATTTTAGTTGCATTTTAGAAGAAAAGTCCATTTCTCTTTTTGAGATTGATAGAAAAATAATTTCTAATGTTTGCTGAACTACAGGGAAACTTGGAAAAAATCCCCTCCTGGCCAATGCTTAGGGCAAGGCTGTGAGACTGAGTGGCAAATTGAATTGCCAAATCCTCTCCAAATTCTTGTTGCTATTAAGATTTTCAGTCTCAGTCTTGGCTAATGATTGATTAGGCCTCAGCTAGACCTATTGGCCAAGTATATTTGAGGACTTAACTCAGATGCTCAGAGAAAGTAAATACAAAATACTTCCTATTAAAAAGAATTTGAAAGGTAAAAGAAATAAAATAGTGTTTTCATAAAAAAGAAATTTGTACTCATTGGTGTTTACAGGAAAGTACAAATGATTTTGAGACAGGTTGAAGTGTTGAAGACCAGGTTGGATGGGGGCCTGAATAGCCTGGTTTAGCCTATGTCAGTGGAGTTGCAACTAAATGGTCTTTAAGGTCCCTGCCAAACCAAGTCATTCTAAGATTTTCTGATGTTCTGGCTTTGGTGTAAAGATTTTTCTGCCCTTTGTAGCAACTGCAGATACTATATTGAGGGGTAAGCTCCTGCAGGAAGAGGAAAGAGTGATGTCAGACTAGAGGGTGACCTCATTAGTCTTTTTGGTAAAAAATGAAAAGAGATCAGAAGTCCAATGGGACTTCTGAGATGACATAAATTTGATTTATACAGAATGAAACATCTCTTAACTTTCAGAAGAACAGAAGCTAACCTTTCTCACATAAAAATTGTATTAGCAGATTTTTTATCTCTGATTAAAAATGGATTTTGGTTCCAGCAATAACTCAAGGGAAAACATGACTTGTAAATACAAAGTGGAATAAGGAAAGTACATGCATAAACATCAGTGACATATACAACCCCAGCTTCCTCACTGGGAACTTGTAGTGTTCTAAAGCACCAAAGTAACAACCAGCTTGATGTTTGAATACATTCTTATGGTCCTAAAGCTATAAAATGATATTCCTCTACCAGTACATGCATAATTGTAATACTTTGTCCTTTTTTTCTACTGTGTTACTACTTCTGCTCTGGAACTGCATCCTTATACATCAGCCACAGTTACAGAGATCAGCTGGGGAGTTCTCCTTTGGTGGCACAACTGAAAACCAGCCTTGTCCCAAGGTGGACACCAAGGACAACAGGGTCACAGTAGCAGAGCACCTGTGTAAACAACTGGAGAACCAGGCCACCTTCTTGCTGCATCCCACAGCTCTGACCTTATCACACTCTTCTGCACTTCTAGAATTGCTCTTAAAAGCAGTTTCAGAGGGATGTAAAAGATCTTCCTTCACAAAGAAACTTGCATAAAAAGACATGAGAAAATTCCGCTGGCCTTTTGATTAACTCTAAGGAACAGCACTTGCTAACATAATGAAGCATGACACATCATCAGTACACTGCATTTATCTGGAGAAGTGTTAAACAGCACAGTTTCATGAAGCATGAATAGTGTGCATTACAGAAAGAGAAAAAGATTTAAGTTTTATTTCAACCTCAGCTATCAGCCCACCACCCCTAAGGTAGAGATACTTCCATACCCAAGACTGCATAGTTTAGAAAGCCACATAAAATATTATGTCATGAATAACAATGAAAGAATCAAACCCAGACTTCTTGCTGTTGGAAAGAGTAGGTAAATTCCATCATTTCTATGATAATCATTCTCTTTCTTTAAGGGTACTCTAAGAAAAATTAATTCTTCCTTTAAAAAGAATGGACAAGGAATAACACAAAAATTGAACTACTTACATTATTAATTTGATTCAATTTTATAAGACAAAGGTAGGTTCAGGGAATATTTTTCTTGTGATTTGTTGAAAAATGTGTTTTTAATGGGATATATATGCTCAAGTGTTCTGAGAGTTCAGGGTGATGATGTACAGCTGTGCCCTATTTCCCTCTGTGAAAATTACAACATCCATGAATTATGTTTATAACATCCCAAAGCCAGAGAGAGATCAGATCTGGCAGCATTAGGGTCTAATTTTAGAATGTACACAGTTGCCTGTTAATCATTTACACCAGAGATGCTACTATGCTTTCCTATGAACTTCAGCTTATTATTGGTAATATATTACAGAAAATATTACAGAAAATAGTCCTCATTTCTGCAGTGACTTTTGAATGGCTAGAGCCATGAGAAAGGAGCTTCAGTTTCTGAAGAAGCAGCTTTAATTCCAGGACTAAGTTTCAGGTCAGGTCTTAACCCAGATGATGGAAGTCACCTCACAGAGTCTGGGCCAGCTGCTGGCCTACTCTGCCCAAGAGACTGCGGAGGCTGTGACCTCTACTGTGGCTTTTGGGCCATCCTCCCCTTCCTTCAGTACCACTTTCAGTCTGGTTTGGAAACCTGCTCACAGCTTTTTTTTACTTCTATGCAATGTCATATTTAAAAATTATCTGGTTCCACACTTGGCTTACTTCTAGTCCCTTTTGACTCATCAGACATCACTCTTTCTGATGAAAATATCCTTTGCTCTCTTAAAGATTCTGTATTTGGCCTTAGAGCCACCTCAAAATGATGCACTGAGCCATTTTAATGAGAAAAGTCTCAACCAAATAGGCAACAGAGCTGCTAATATCTCACTCTTAGCATTGTCACAATATTCATCAGGGCTATGTAAAGATTGGGAATTAATTATTTCAAAGAGGTTTCTCTTCTGGAATTTTCAAGTGTCTTCATCAAGGTTTGAGTAAAATATTCTTAGATCATTACCTGAATTTCGTCTTCTTAGAAACAAAAATTACACAACTAGAATAATAATATGCAAAATTAAAAGGAGAAAAAAAAACCCAAGCAGCAAAAACAACAACCTAACTATAACTGTATATAGAGTCGATACTAAGACTCTTTTTCACCTGAAATAATCAGATCAATTTCATTCCTTTTGTACCTAATCTAAAACAAGTGGAAAGAAAACATAAACACCATCCTGAAATGCTGCAGAAGGGAAGCGATACTCGATCACGGTGCCGTTATTTTCTACATATCAGTTCCTGCACAGCATGGTCTGCTTGAGAGGTGTGAAAGAT
>WAAG01041923.1:2013-14179 GCA_013390105.1 Tichodroma muraria
AGGAAGTGCCAGAGGAGGGGCAATGCCCATAAACGACTGGAATAGGATATTTGAAACATGTCTGAAACTTGAAAAATGCCTCTGCCTACACCACACTCTCACCCAGGCACCACCAGCCTTGGCAGCTACCTGAGCTGCAAAAAGAACATGAAAAAATGCAAAAAAAACCCTCTGGTGAGTCTGTTACAACATGCTTTGACTTCACTTTTCTGACTATCAGACAGCAGATGTCTGGAACCATTTTTGGATACCTCAGAAAACACAAAATGGCAGCGAGAAGGAACTTTTACAGAAGAAAGTGCCATTANTTTTACTGGTTCTTTTAATTTCATTTCTTCAAGACCAGTCACTCCCATTTACAAAGATTTAGATTAGGGTTTGTTTTAGTTGACAAATTGTTTTGTTTGGTGGGTTTTCTTTTTGGCTGTTTGTTGTATTGTATAATGAAACCAACAGAAGTTTATCAATGGTGACATATAAAAGACTTTGCTAGGCATGTTTTTATTTTTCAAGTTACCTGGGCCACATTCCGTCTAGCATAAGGATGTGAAAACACACACACAAACACACACACACACACACACACACACACACACACACACACACACACACACCCCACACACACACTTTTGGCAGTATTTTTTCCCAAGAGCTAGAAGTGTCCTCACAATTGAACTCTGCAAATATTAGCTTCAACTTATTGGGAAGATAGTGTCCCATATTATAAAAGTGCTGAGCAAATAAAGTGCTGAGCAAATAAGGGATGTTCTTTGTTTGCAAGAGATTTCTACAAGTTAAATATATAGAGATACAGATATGGTTTCAAACTGAACCAAAATTGTGCTTGACATTTCAAGGTGTTTGACAACTCAAAGTACGGAATGAAAGTTCATTTCAGATCCAGCAAAATATTTTGTTTCAACAACACCTGAAAATAACCTTTTTGAGGTGTAATATAGTGGCTTCGCCTTTCTCAACACATGCACTTAGATATACTTCCTTGCCAAATCTATATTCTTTCTCAGTTAAATTATTTGGCAAATTAATGTCCCATTATAGACAAAAAGACCATTAGTTGATTACAAAGAAGGCATTAACATTTACCTTTTGCCTTTTCACAGCTTCCCTAATGAAGTCATTCATCACCATTCTTCACTTGTATCAGCACAAAACTTACCTTAAAAGCATGTCAGATGTGACCAGAAAAATCCTGCACTATAATAAATACAGAACTTACACAGTGACCCACAGCATTTTATATTCCCAGACAGGACCTATACTTTTACTTCAGAATATACACTTCAGCTTGGCTAAAATAAATAAATAAAAACAACTGTTACTCCGGCAATTTTTTGTTTCTGTAGAATGGCAGTAATCATTAAATGCTACTTTGCTTCATTAAACTCTGAATTTCCAAGAACTGAAAGAGACAGTGCCACAGGGTTAAGTAATTCTTTCATCACATGGCTGATGTGTTTTATACCTGCTGGGTCACAAGTGCTCTTCATTTACTGAGCTCCAGGTTTCATCCGACTATTTATTTGTGGAACCTTTGTTGTAAACATTCTGGACTGCCAAAGAAATAATCAAGAGTCTTTCCTATTCAACCTAAATACAATTCTGTCAAAAAAAAAAAAAAAGGTTTTCTGGTATAATGGGAAGGATGATAAAAAATAACCAAATCAACAAAACAATTACAGCAGCTGCATTGCTTTGCCAATCATCTATTAGAAAATCTGAAAAAAAAGATAGCTTTACATCACTTTTATGAAGGCACTTTTCTGGGCTTGCAGTTCATTTAATTTTGCCCTGGAGCACGTTTGCTGTGAGTAACATGGAATACAAGCCACTTGTCTGTCCTCTTGTCTCTAAATAATCTCTTTCCATCTTCTCTCAGAGTCAGGCTGTCACAAGCAGCTAATACCTCTACAGAGATAAAATAAGACAAAAGCAATAACCACAGTCAAGGCCCCCAGGGATTTCTTCACTAGCTCTAACTACAGTGTCCACTCTATCAAAATCCTACCTTGTTGCTCTGTGTCAATGTTTACATGCTCTGCTGCATCTACCACTCACGTTTTCAGAGGCATTCCAGCCTTATCATCTGCTCTGTCAGGTGATGGCAACAACGATTTGCTTTCCCCATTTCCCCTGTTTCTGCCACCTGCTGCCCACCAGCTCAGCAGCTGAGCTGCCCAACAGCTTCTGCTCTACGACTGAACTCTGCTGAGCAATTCCATTTTTATCTGAAGGATGCTGTGTTGAAAGGAATAACTCAAGTACCCTGTAGCACAGCAGCAGAAAAGGCTTTGTGCCTTCCTGTGTCCCATTGCTCGGACTAAACTGGAGGTTGGTTGGTTTATTTTGGCTGGGCCAAGTAAAGACCTGATCTCAGAGGTGTTTGTGCCAGTCCTGGTTCATTCCCCCTGACTTCCATATTCCCCCATCCCTGCTGCTTGAACTGGTTGTGCAAATGCTCTGTAAGTTGGGTAAATTATAATTCAAGATGATACAGTCTAGTTTAAACAAATAGTAAGATATTGCATCATTTTGACAGATCTAGGAAGGCTAAGCAAGCAGCTGAGGCTTAAGAAAATGTTAATCTGTTTCAGAATGGAGACAATATTTCTGGTAGCTTTGCTGGAAACAAAACACCCAACTATAATTTATGTTGGCATGGACCTGTTAAAGGGTAAATTTCAGTTTTTTAAAAGAGGAGCACTGTCTGTTAATGTGGCAGCAGTTATGTAAGCCTCAATTACATCCAGATGCATTTTGAAATACCAGGAGCACTTCATCTTCTGAAAGGTGGACATGGACAGAAAGAAATATTTCCTCCCATCTGTCACAGAAAAAAAAACAAACAAAAAAAATGTCTTATTCAAAGTCAAATCTGAACCTACAGCAGAGCCAGAAAAAATGAACTCAGGTTTCCCAATTTTTGGAAATCTTTAGCCAAAAAAAATCCTAACACAGCCAGCTGTGGTGAGTCTCTGGGCTCTGCATGGAACAGGCAGAGAGCTGTTACTCATTAGCAGATCTCTGCAGGATTTCTGGCTAGAAAACATCAGTTCTGCTCAGTATTTCAAAATTAGTGTCCAGCCCAGTCTTTCTCACCTTTCTTACTTTGAAGAGAAATCCCCCTTGGTACTCTGACAGGAGCTGAGAAGCACTGGCAGCCCCTGGTGAGCCAGGCCAGGGCCCCAGTGAATACTCAGCCTTTCCAGGAGTTTCCAGGGTCCCCAGAGCTGCTCATGGAGCATCCAAAGGGGCAGCCAGGCAGCACCAGAAAGCTCTGTAGGTAAACCTGTCCAATGTCTGCACTTGTCAAAACGCTCAAACTTGCTCAAGCTTGTGCAAACAGACCAAGAAAAAGTCCTTGTCTTCCTCTGACAAATAAAATGTGTTTCATTAATGTTCCTCCTAAATAGCAGTAGTAAATTTTTCAACCTCAAAAATGAGCAGCAGAGTGAGATGTAAAAAGCCAAATCTATTTTCTGAGAGAAGTCCAGCAGACAGTTTAACAAGCAGCTGCATGGGAAGAAATTCCTGGTTGTAGCTCTTTAATGTAGGAGAAGACAACATAATGAAATCCAATTATTGGTAGATCATGCTAGAGAAATTCTGACTTCAGAATAAATTGGAGCTTTTTAAACAACAAAGATAATTAAACATCGAACAGCTTGCTGACCCACTGTGGCAATTTCTCTATTACTTTGAGGATCTTTGCAGTCAGAGTAGGCATCTTCTACCAAAAAACTCAAACAGAAATGATAGGGCTCTCTGTGCAAGCTGCTGGGTCAGGATCTTGGCCCTTCGTTAGCCAGCTTAATTAACGAAGCCTGATGCAAGTTGGGGAATTTAACCTTGTACATCAAATTCACAGAGTAGTAGGGAGGAAGAAAATAGCACAACTCAAAAGAAAGTCCATCAATTGGCAAACTTTACTTCTCCAATGTTTATAAATTATATAAAAGTTTTATGTATCAAAAATTAATCAGGCAAACTTCCTAGACTGGGCTAAATTCAGCCTAATGATCCTTTGATGTAGAATTAGAATTTCTTCAAACAATATTTCTTTCCTCAAATCTTTCACGCTACAATTACTGTAGTTACAGGGCAAGAGATACAGGTGGAGATTAACAACTCCATGAGCTGAAAAATAATGAATGCACAGTGCATCAGTTTCTGGTAATCCAAGATACAAAAGAACAACTCCTTCCTCTGCTTGTCATGGCTAAGGATGTGCAGCAACCCAAAAGTTATCAAGCAGAACACACTTACTGCACTAATGAGCAGTACAGCCATGGTTTTATATTAATAAACTCAGGAGTAGGGAGCAAAAGTAGCAGCTATTACTAAACAGGACTAACCCCAGCCAGGACGGAGCATGCTGTGTGACACCACCTCAGAAGCAAATGTTCTGTGAATGTCTTTTTTGAGTAGAAAGTGGAAACTTTATTTTGAAGCTGGTCCTTGGGACAGTTGTCGTATGATGCTAGGTTAAAACAAAGTGGAAAAAAAAGCTAGCAGCAGAGATACTGGGAAGAGGGCAGGTGAAGTGAGGTGCTCCCAACTCCACCCTCTCTAAGCAGTAGAGCAAAGCCACCTCCCAGCCTGTCAGGGTGACTGCACAGGACTCCCAGGGACTTCGAGGTGTCTCTGCAGGGCAATCCAATCCCAAGGCAGATGCCAGGACTTTCCCTGTATCCCTGTGTGTGTGGATTATCTCAACTTGGACCTTACTTCCAAACTGCTATCCATTTTTAACCATTAGATAGCACTTTGTCTTTGTCTGCCAACATAAGGAAAACGTGCAAAGGGAAATTTTTTATATCCCTTGAGATCATTAGGAAATCCCTTCCTGCCTTGGCTGCTGCTGCAGAATGACTTTACTGAGGGCAGGAAAGCAATTTGCAATTGCCTGTAGTTCCAGATCCAGCCAAGCACTTGACTGCTTGCCTAACTGCACAGCTCTGTGTTATTCCATTGACTAGAGCAGGACCACTCACACAGTTAAAATTAAATGCCTGGTTAAGTGCCTTGTAGGTTTTTGGCTTGTTAACAATTCACCACCAATACCTCAACCTGCTTAGGCTGTCGCTCCTTCTCACTGCAGTGCTCCTCTGGAGTTTAAAAGCTCCTTTTAACTCCAAGTTGAACAAGTAAATGTGCTCCTGAAAACACCCCTGAGAAGATCTACTGAAGAACCTGCTATCTTTCCAACTTATGTAATTTTTTATAACAGATCTGTACATCACACTTATCTCATTAGCAGCCATCTCCTCAGGCAGTACATACAGTGTGGGTGGGCTTTCCTTTTTTTGATTCACCTAGGAAGTCTTGCTGTCTCTAATTTTCCATGAATCTCTTGAATTGCCACTGAAATCTTTATAGCTACAGTAGCCTGGGATGTAATGTTCTAAACCAATTTTATACCCAATAAAACAATTTAATACCTAATAAACTTTATGAAGAAAGTGGCACATTTCTAAGTAGTGGCTCTTGCTAGTGAAATCAAGCCAAAGATGCCTGAGGTAGAAAAGCTCCATGTCTGTGGGTAGCAGCCTTGGGTGTGCTGCTGACACTTAGGACATCAGAGACCTCACAAACCAACTGGTACAACCTGACTGCCCAGCCAGATTTGGCAAAGCTGTACCAATGGGTTCATCAGTGAAGAATTACTAATTCTTGTCACACCAGGCATGACTCCCTGAAGTGTTCTACTGCAGGTATGGAGGGAGAGTCAAAATGCACCCAAGTCCAGTGAGGGGGCAAGGAGAGCTCCTGTCACTGTCCCACCGGTAGGTTTACTTTGGGTGAACTTCCCAAAGGCACAGACTTGGCTTCCCCAAAACAGCAAGGCTGGAAAAGGCACAGAAACAGTCTCTCACCTTCCTAGTTCAGCTAAAGCCTGAAAGTGCTGGTTTGTGAAAAATGAGAGTTAATCTTGCAAGAACTTTCTGGAGCACTCACACGCTGACTACCAGAATTCTGTGAAGAGATGGTTTTTTGGTTTCATTTAAACTGAGAATAGCACACGTAACCTCAGGATGAAATTGACATTCTTGAAAACAGAACTTCACTTGGGAGAACAGTCTCATCATTTTGCTCCGTAGAGCAGCATGTAACAGATGTAATCAAATAATTGTAATATGCTTCAGCTAGAAAAAAGGGTAAGGAAGAAAAACTGTGTGTAAAGAAAGAGGATGGGTCACAAAAGCAGCAATGACTTATGAGGGTTATTTCTCACATCTGAAAGCCCAATAACTCACAAGTGCCCCAGCCATAAGTGAATTATATGAGCCTTTTGTGTAAGTAAAATTTTCCATTATGTACCTAGTCTGATGCACTGTAACAATTTGTCTCTTTTCACAAAATCATAAGGAATATTTCCTAGAGAACATCAAAAGCCACAGAGGGTAAAAAGCTTCCTCGCCTGAAGAAAATGCCCATACCTTGATCATAAACACTGCTCTACATTTAAAGCTGCCTCAGTGCTCTCCTTTGGAGGCTCTCTAGGAGGTGTGCCCTACAATGCATCATTGACATACACTCTATATCTTCTTTTCCCTCCTCTTTTTTCCTCAGGCACTAAGACTAAACTGTACTTCCAGTTTGGCTGCTGTCAATTTGCTTTGACTCATTGACTGTGGTGAAGTTACTCTGAATCTTTACCAGCCTAAAGGCAGCAGCTGGCCATAAGAACAGCTCTTGTAATCCTCTCCTGTCACCTGATTTGTTATCACAACTGGACCTGGGAGTCCTCCGTGATTTCAGCATATTACAAAAGAAAAGGAGCCAACTGATAACAAAACTAGTGTCATATTTCTGCAATTTGCCTTACAGCCTTCTTGGAGTAGTTTGGGTGCTGTGCTCAGCTTTGTAGTGAGAGGCTTCGTGTTTCTAAACTTAAATAAAATGAACTCTAAAATGAAATTTCTACACTATTTTTATCTTATGGAGAAGTATTGTAGAGGGTGATCATGTGCTTTCAGGGAAATAGTACAGATAATAGACTTGAACTTCATTTCTCAGTTTCTCAGCTGACACTTTCAGGGTTTGAAGAAAAAGGCCTCGATTTCATAATGACTGTAGAGAAGTAGGGACCTCTGAGTGACCTCATTCTGGACAGAAAACTGCTCCAATTCTAACCTCTGACTGCTTCAAAGGCTAATTCAAAACAGCAGTCCATGTTATCTAAACCAAGCAGGAAAATGCCAGCCCTGGTTCTTCACTCCAGCTTTGGATACTACAACTTGAAGAAACCAATTTGTGGCCCTGAGATACTCAGTCTTGGCTAAATATCAGAAGTCTGTGCTTTATACTACTGTAACAAAATTTGCACCTTCCCTCTTGTCCGTATTCTGCTCCATCATCCATTTTTTCATTTGAAAAAGGAAAATGAAGAAACACATGGGTGCACGGCCTTAAACACATGCACAGTTTTAAGCATTCTCCACGGCCTGAGTGGGAAGTTAAAACTGTGCTCAAAAACCTCCTATTATATGGGAATGGAATTAAATCTGCCCTGGGTGCTCTTGCATCTTTACGAGACAGATCTCTGTAATCATCTTCCACTTAATCAAAACACAATGCAGCAGAGCTGTGATTACACAATTTCAGATGACAAGTAACAGTCCTCACCATTTGTTTTGATGAATTCTGAGTTCACTATGTAGATAACATGCTTAATTTGTTATTCAGATATGGCATTTAATCACTGAAGGACATTCTGAGTCTGACCAGGAAAAAAACCCCAAATAACTCAACAACCAAAGTAACAATAATCAAGCATTATTTGGTGATATCTCAAATGTGATATGTTTTGAACAATTTTGTTTAAAGTGTTGAGCTTAGCAAAAGTAGGCTTAAAAGTTAGCAAAAAATGTACTAATCAACAAATAGAAACACACACCCCCACTCCCCCCAGTCCTGCCTTGTTTCACTTCTCTGATATTTCACATCTACAAGTTGCTGCACAGGAGGCAGGTTTTGTTTTTTTTTCTTAAATTACAGTTTTGTATTCTGAACAAATTCACTTGCTCAGCAAGAGAAATGACATTAAACTGCTGACAAAATATACAAAGCAGAGCTGGTTTCAGATATTCATGCTTTAGACTGTGTCAAAAGCACTGCAAACATTAATATCAAACCATGACTACTTCTAATAGAAACTATGAAAGAACCCAAACGAAGTGTGTTTTCTAAAGCAAGAAGCTGAAAAAAACCCCCGTGTCTTGGCATGATAAAGAGACTGTGGAAAATTCAGGTACTGATTTCATGGCTATTAACTATGCATAATATACCTGTGTAAGAAGACAGCATAACCTTGTGCGTAGGGCATTTTTGTAAGCCTGAGTAGCAGAGCTGCCTGGAATTTTTGGTTCTGCCAAAAGCAGAGATTTTGAATAAGACACACCACACCTCAGTGTTCTCCATGTAAAGAGCAGATAATAAAATTGCCTTCTGTTGAAGACACAGGAGACTCAGAAGCTGAAAAAATACACGGCAATTAAAAGACCTTGGGGTGGGGTTTTTTTTCCTGTTTTTAACAGAACAACATCCAAGTTTTAAACTACTGATGATTAGGTCAGACATATTTAGGCAGGACTTTCTGTGTTGACTTAGACTGAGGGTCCTCCAGATATCCCTGATTATTGGTGTGCTTCGGTTTGCATATGGCAGAGCTGGGGCTCCTCAAAGTCAGCAAATGCATCTCTTTTTAGCCACCTGCAGTTATCTCCCAATTTAGCAACAGGAAGAAGATACTGGCTGAGCAGGGTGACCCCTTTTGTGCTACTCCCTACTTCAGCACATTCTGCAGCACTTCACTTCTTCTGTTAGGTGGATCATCACCAGTGGAAGGGCACATGCCAATAAATATAATTGTCCCCTAACTGAAGTGTCATCTGTGAAATGGTTACTACTCCCAGCAATTTGATCAAGACACATATTAGGACAAACCAGTATTTTATGTCTGCAATGGATGATATCTACACCAAGAATGAAGTAAATTGTTCTTCTCTAAGTCTTTGATCTTTAAGTGCAGCAATTTAAACCATTTATATGCAGTGAACATTTCAGTGTATACAGCTTTCATCATTTTCAGCCATTTTTAGCCACAGAACAGGTCCTGTCTGTACAAAGGTTAGCATTAGGGTGACTGCTTTCTTCAGTGTTTCCCTAAGCAAAATTAAAAGTGGCATCAGGTACTGAGAGAGCAAAACTTGGCTCCAAGTAGGTCCAGAAGAAGAAATTCAGTGAAGCTTGAAGGAGAAATTATTTAGTCTCCAGCTCCCCTTGCCTTTTTGCAACCCTGTGAAGAACCAAAGCCTTCACACCCCAGCTGCCTGGTGGACCCCTGGGTAACCTTAGCACCTGGGGTGGGTTTGAGCACTCACAGTTTGCTCCAAGTTGTATTAGCCTGGCCCATCTGCTGGCGTGGAAAATGTACCTGCAAACACACAAGCACTGGAAGTGCTCGGCTGTGCCATTAGTGAGGTGATTAGTGGCACTGGCACACTGTCAGGCAACTCTTGCACTCAGAAAGAAACAAAATACGTTTTCATCAGCTGAAATACAGAAACTGAACCTATAAACATAAAGCATCTGCTTTGTGAAAGTGAAAGAAAAGAGGAGAAAAACCGAGAGAAACATCACAGCTTTAAAATGATAAAAGCCCTTCTAAGAACCACACACTGTATTTGCTGAAGCGTCTGCAGCATCATTTGTCAGTTATGAAATTTTAAAGTGAGGATCTGAAGGTACTGAAGATGGAATATGGACATGACACTGCTCTATTTTTTGCTTTCTGAAAGCCTTACAGTGCTTTTAGCACAAGAAAGCATGGACGTGGCGATCCCATTTGTGCCAGACACGTTCTGGGCACTGACAGGCAGCAGTTAGGAACCTGTTGAGTGCAATTAGCAGGCACAAGAGTGACAGCATTGGGCATCAGACCACATGTCAGGGCTTGCTGCTCAGGAGGGAACCAGCCTGCTCAAACCTCTGTCACAGGGACACCAGTGCTTCCTACTGAGGTGCCTTCTCCTCTCGTAGCCACCTTAGTCCTGCCACGCCGTGGAACTGATGCTTCCACCAGCTGCTTTTCAAAGCTCAGCTAAATATGCAATGGATTCAGGAAAACAAGATCTGATAGTTCTGTTTACACTCTTTAAAAGCAGCCCAGAGCTGTAAAATTTTGCAGAAAACATCACTCTCATTTTCTTCAGCTGAATGATACAAAAACAAATTTCACCCCTGCAGTAAAATGATGCTTAGTGATGTTACAACCATGTGGTTTAGGGACAAAAGAAATTGAATAAAGGTCTCTGTGCTCAAAAACTTCCTACTTTTTCTATGTATGTATGTCAACTAATAAAACATATTCTTTCTGAGGTTTCAGCGACTGAATACATGATTCCCTGTTTGCTTTAATATAACTCTTTCCTTCTTCCACAGCTTTGGAAACACTTTGGAAATTCAGTGTTGGACCCACAGACCTTTGTACCTGGCACTTAGAAACAAAGATCCCATCAAATACCCTCTCTTTTCATCCAGTCACACACATCTTGGCATTACAAAATGACATCACAATGCAAACAGAGACATAAATACCATGAGTGGGAATCCAGACCCTTGGCTCTGCCAAATACACAATAAAGACACCACAAAGGAATTTAAACAAAAATTGTGGCTGAAAAACCTGTGCACAACCCAACTTTCTTATTGTTCTGATATAACCTGAAGGATGCTTCAAAAGAGAAGAGTGGCAAACTCCACAAGGAATGGCTGTAGCAAATGCCCGGAAAAAAATTAAATGTTTTAAAGAAAATAGAGCAAAAAAAAGCTTTTTGGAGAAAACCACCACAAACTGACAAGAGTTTTGCCTGACTGAATTCAAAATACAGTCCTGCTCAGCCTATCTACTGAAAGACAATGTTACAAAAGAAAATCCAGCTTTTGTGAAATTCTTCAGAAGACAAATCTGATTGACTTGCCAGCAGTTCCTTACTGTTCTGCAGTTCCAATAGCATATGATATGAGAATCAAATATTAATAACTTTGTTTCTCAGGAACACTTCTGTAACTTAAGGAGGTGTCCCTCATGAACCCGTTGCTTAAAATGATTGTGATTTTTCATCTTAGATGAGCTCTGAAAGCCAGCACCACTAAGTCAGAGGGGAGCAGCTTTTGCAATTCCTTCAAGTCATTCAGAAGAAACAAAGCAGAGGCAGCATTTGGTGATTTGAGTCACTGAAGAGCACAAGCTCTAATTGTCCTGCTCTTTCGAAGGTGCACTGGTTCACACCATCACTCCTGGCAGTACAGCATCACACGAGGGCATCATTGCACTGTAAACACACTGAAAGGAAACCAGCTCCTACCTCAAAGTACTTGCTGTCCTCTCAGAAAAATGGAGAAAACAGATGGAACAAAGGCAGGAACTTCCCTTAAAGCTCAGTTTTTATCTAAGGAAAGAGACAGCCACGGACATGGTGCACCTATTTAATAGCACTTCCCAATCATTTCTTCCTTCCTCCCTCCCAGTCAGCATCCTTTTCCTTACTGTTATTCATTTTCAGTGGAGGACCACGTTGGTTTGAGCAGCTCCCTGCTGCTTTCTCACAGATTTCTTCGTGGTGCCTTTGTGAAAATCAATGCTACAACATTTTTCAAATATCACTGTTTGGTTTGAGGCGCTCATTTTTGCAAGCTAAGACAGACAGGGCACCCCCCTGCTCACCTGCATTCATCTCCTGCAGCAAAACCCTTCAGCATGTGCTTAACTTTAACCAGGCACTCAGTTCCTGGTGACATCAAGGGGACTTGCACAAGTGCTTCACTGATGGCAAAGCCCCAGAGAGGCAGTGAAAGTTTGGGTCTGCTCAAACGTCTGGCTGGTGCACATCCCAAAGCTTCTCTGAGTTATTTAATGAAAAATCAATATAAACACAATCCACTGTGTTTTCCTACTAAGCAAATCAGGTTAGAAAATTTTAATATAAACGATTTTTTTTCTGTTGTTATTTTTATATGTGAATCCTTTTATTACTACCTGTGAATCATCAAGCAAACAGGCTACGGTGCTCTGATACACCATTTAAATTTTGGGAGCATGTTTTCCCATCAGTCATTAAAATGACATGGTGGTTATACATAT
>WAAG01041925.1:0-23744 GCA_013390105.1 Tichodroma muraria
ATGGGAGAGGTGTTCCATCTCTCCAAAGGCTTTACAGAATTCCGGAGAAACGTCATCCATAGCCCTTCCCTTGTTCAGTGACTTCCACCAGTGATGGAGTCACTGCATGAGAGAAAGCCACGGGGTTGGTTGGGAGGATTCTCCCTTGGTGAGGCCGTGCTGGCTGTCCCAAATCACCTCTGTGTGTCCCAGTGCCTGTCCCAGGCTCTCCCCAACACAGAGGGTAGGCTGGCAGGGCAGTAGGCTGGTAAGTTTTGAATGCAGTGTTTTCAGTAAATGATGAGTCAGTGCAGGACATTCTTCCTGGCACCTCAGGGTGCGGCTCGAGCTGGCCATTTTCTGAGCTGAATCAGCTTGGTTTGATTGGCTATTTGAACAAGCCATAGACTTTCAAGGACTGCTGGCTGCAAAAGGAATGGGGCCGTGTTTCTCTGGGATCATGTCCTGCACCAGAGTCATCCTTTGAAAGCCAGAACTTACCTCAGTCCTCCCAGGGAAGCAGATGTAGCTGCATAGCTGGTTATAGCTGCCTCCTCTATGTGTGGACCTTTCCTGACAGGCTCTGCACACCTAAATTGGGAAGACTGATCCAATAGAGTGTTTGTGTTTTATTTTGGGTTTTCAGGTTTTATTTTCTGATGGGTGCAAGCCTTGCAAAATTCCTGAGTGGAGGTTCCCAAAGCCAGCACAGCCTTCAGCTTTATGATAACCAGGAGGAGGCAGGGATTTTGGAAGCATCCTGATTTTTTAACTTATCTTTACAGGAGGAGCAGCAATATGGAATCAGATAAATGCTTGATTAAAATTTCTGATATTTTCCTCAGCTTTATTTCCAGAAAAACTTTCACATTTGATGATTTTCTTTGTGGTAACATCAGTGTTAGTCTTTGCAGGGGTGAGTACTGTGGTCTGAGATTGGATTGAAGAAAGTTTTGGATGGCAGAAAAAGCCCAGGATAAAGAGGATTCTATGAAACACCAGAAAATGTATCATTTCTAAAAATCCTTCCCTGTGAGGCTGAGGAGAGCCTGTCACAGGGTGCCCAGAGCTTTCCCTGGATCCCTGGAAGTGTCCAAGGCCAGGCTGGATGGGGCTTGGAGCAGCCTGGGAGAGTAGAAGGTGTCTGTGGCAGGGGGTGGGATGAGATGATCTTCAAGGTCCCTTCCAAACCAAACCATTCTGTGATGCTGTGATGATTGATAATATTACCAGAAAACCTTTAATTTCTTCTAATTTTCCAAGGCTTTTGGGAAGCAGTTTGCCAGTTAGTATTTAGGAAAATTTGTCTTACAGGCAGAACATTTTTGTGTAGTTTCTGAAACCCTCCTAAATGTGGGCTGCAGTAGGATGGGAGAGAGTCTCAGAGGCAACTGTTCAAGTCCTGAGTGATGTCTGGTTCTGATGCTAAATTTGCCAGAAAGTTCTTTGTGAGACCCTTCCAACTTGAGATAGCCTATGATTATATGAAAAGATTCTGCTTTGACAGCATGTTTTTCACTTAAATTAGCCCCAAAGAAATATTAAAAAAAAGGTAAATACGGAGAAAAATTAAAGTGAATGAAAAGAATTGATAGTTGAAAGGTTTATAGATAAAAGATCAAATGCTGATTGATAGAAGCTTGTGCTTTTGGGAGGGAAAAATCAACTGAGGTGGTTTTTGGAGCATATTGGCAGTGGGTTTATGCTGTGCTCTGGATTTAAGCTTCGCTTAAGGGTCAGTCAAGCACAGAAGACAGTGAAGATCTGTGTGGTTGTTACTGCAGAGAAGTGACATGATGGGCAGTAGAATGAATTTCCTGGTTTTACCTTGGTCCTGACCAGCTTTTCATTTCATGAAGAATGAGGACCTCTATTGATTGGCAGGTGGGTAAGGACTTGTTAACTTCTTAATTCACAGCTATAATGCTGGTTAACATAGCACTGGCCAGTACTGAACATGTAGTACTCCCAAGGCACACATGGGCTTTGAACACTGACCTCAAACCGCATTCCCCTCCAGAATATTATTTTAAAGAAAGAAATATGTGGAAATATGGGTAAATAAAAGTTTTTCTGGAACATTTATGAAAACGGTAACAGAAATCTAAATGACAGGCCTGGTGTGTGCCTTTCTCAAATACCTTTATCTGGGTAAATCCAGGTTTATTTGTATTTTATGGCTGCCATTGAGACTGTCTGCTTTGCTTTTTTTATTCCAGCCAGCAGTGCTGCTCCTCAGAATTTGTTGCTGTTGTCTTCTCGGACTCTTTAAGCCTCCTCAACTTAGGAAAGCATTATTTAGTCTGGTGGTTTGTGGAGTGACAGTGTTCTCAGGAGGAGAGAGCATTCAGAGAAAGCAGGTGTTCATCTTGATATTGCCAGTTGAGTAAAAATGATTAAGAGAACAAATTGCTGAATCTGAGGGTACCTCCTAGGCTGGAATTCATTTTTTCTTGCAGCTTTCTCAATGTCTTGCTTGTGGCCTTTTCTTTTTTAATCGGAGATTTACTGTGCTTCTGAGAAATGAACAAGCAGGTTACACAGTCAGCCTGAAATGGCTTGGAACCTAGAAATACAAGCATCAGGTTCCAGACTGCTTGGTAAAGGAAGAATTCCCCAGCAAAATAAGAAATACAGTCAGGAAAAAATTAAGACAGATAAGAATTTGTTGTATGGATGGTCCGTGATGGAGTGAAATCAGATTCCTCTGTATTAAATAAAAGTAATGCTCTCCAAAAGTACTTCAGAGACAGCTCTGTCTCAAGAATTTCCTCCACTTATATTTTTCACTGCCCTTTTTATTTTTTTGTTCTTTTGCATTCACTTTTCCCCTGTGAATGATTTCACTCAACAAGAAGGAAAGAAATTTATCATACAGGAGAAAAGCAGTTTTTGCATGATGTAGTATCACTAGTACTTGTTTATTTTTAAGACAAAAGTAGGAAGTACTTTGCCCCCTGGTAAAATTTCAATCTCAGTTTCTGGAGCTCTGTGAAGACACTAAATCCTTATGTTTTTAATGGGGCAGAAGTTGAATTTCTTCATGACAGTCAGCGTCTTTTTTATCTTCCATTTCTTTAGCTTGTATCCTTTCTCATGCCTTAGCAACAATTTTCCTTGGAGAACTGGGACAAGGTTGTGATGTACACAAGCAGACCTGAGTCACAAACAATCTCTGGCCTAATGGTGACCTTAATGTATCAAAATAAACTGATGTTGGGGGGGAAAAACAGCTCAGTGACAACACCACCGATGCAAGACGTAATGGAAAAATATTTCATTGTAATCAAATTGTGCTGGGCACTCTGGATGTGAAAGGAAAAATAGCACTGGGTTCAGGGGAAACAGGGGGACCAGAGACGAGAAACCACCCAGCTGATTACCAGAACACTTTTTTCTTTGGAGAATACACGCAGGTGGTATTCAGAGGAATATTGGTTTTGAGGAGAAAAAATGCAGATTTATGGCATGTCTGCTTTTAATATTTGTTATTTTGCTTTATTTGCTGAATTGTTCATGCCAGAAGAATAAGAAACCTGGAAATCATGATGCTACATTTTAATGCTGTGAACTACCTTCTGAGCTCGTTTTTCACTTAAAATGATTTTAGCTTCTACTTTATGAAAGCATGAACAACAAGATTAAAAGCTCAATATTCAAGTAGTTTTTCAAGTTATTACTGCTGCCATGAATTTCAAACCAGGGCTCCTCCTGCACAGGATCACAACTGTCTTCTTCTTGAGCAGCTCAGCAGCAGCCCCTCCATCTGAACCCAGGGGCAATGCTCACCAAGCACACACCATTTCCTTACTGGGAATTCCCTACACAGCAATCACAGATTGTCAAGTCATTTTCCAATAAAATAAAAAATAAAAAATAAAAAATAAAATAAAAAATAAAAAATAAAAAAATAAAAAATAAAAAAATAAAAAAGAAAAAAGAAAAAATAAAAAAGAAAAAATAAAAAAGAAAACAGAAAAAAGAAAAAAAAGAAAAAAGAAAAAGGAAAAGGAAAGGAAAAAGAAAGAAAAAGAAAAAGAAAAAGAAAAAGAAAAAAAGAAAAAGGAGCTGACATGATTATTATGACCTCTGCAAATATTTTCCATTGGCTTTGGGGATTTGGGTTATTTCCCCCACCTGCCCCATTCCTCCTGTTGAAAGATATGGGCCTCTGGAGAATCCAGGGTATCCAGGGTGGAATTTGAGATGCTGAGGTTCTTTATGGCTACAGCTACTGTTGTACAAACATCAGAACAAATAATCAAATCCATCAAATCTTTTAAAGCAGGTGGTGGAACTTCCACTAAATCCTGGAGACATCCAGTAAGCAAGGATCTGGGTCAGGGCAGGAGATAGCTGGAAGCTGGAGACAATTTTCTCTTGTGTGAGAGCAGAGAGAAATCCATGGGCTGGGCTACCCTGAAGGTAAAAGCTCGAATTCCCTGAGCTTCTTCAAGCTGTGCAGTTCACAGAGGTTCTGGGGGTGATTTTGTGCTAGGGGGTCCAGCTGATACCAGCCTTTGCCAGCCCCGGCCCTGAGGATAGAGCCTGGAGCAGGGAACAGGGCTCCCAAAGCCCAGCAGCACAGTGGAGTGCCACAGGGTCGTATTTCCCTGGCGTGCTGGGGTGTGCTAGCTGTCCTGGGGAGTGCCAGGGCTCCTGTGTGGAACAACTCAGCCCTGCCTTTGGCAGTGCCCAGCAGAATGGCGGGTGAGAGCAGAGGAAACATTTAGGGACATCTCCCTGGAATAGCTTCCCTCTAACTCCTTGTGCGTCTGGGATTTTCCTGGGACATTACCCTCCGCTTGTCCACTTAATTTGTCCAATCTCCATTTTACTGCCCAATTCTGTGGCTCAGCCACACATTGTGTGAAGAACCCACCCGGATTTGATTTTTCTGAGCCTGTTATTTGCAGCTTTGATGGATGCCACCTGCTTCTAACACTGGAAGGTGCAGTAAAAAATCCTAAAGCAAAATAAAAAAACCCACTTCATTCCCCTTTTCCATTCCCATTCCTTTCATAACTGTATGGGACTTTGTTGTCTCTACCTCAAACATCTCTCTTATCTTTCTCATGCCTCTCTCACCTTTCTGATTTTTTAGCCACTGTTTGCACAGAAGCAGAAAGTGATGATCTTTTCCAGGTACTGAAAGTTTTGATTCCCAGTCCATTTCCTCTGTCTCTACTTTTCCATGGCAGACATCTGTGCAGGATTCCAGAGATTCCAGCTAGGAATTCTGCATGTCCTGGACAATGGTTCTTTGGGTATTAAGTTCTCAACACTTTTTAAAACACATTATTTTAATCTTCACTGGATAGTATATTAAGCATATACCAAATATGTCCAACGTCTTCATTTTCTTTTAATGTTAATGACAGGAATTTACTGTGACTATTCCATAGATTCATGACACTGGAAATAGAGTTAAGGCAAGTCTTTCTTGCTGTCTCCTTTACACTACTTTAGAATGAATCACCCTGTGCCACAAAAGCATATGACAGCTGTAAAGAATCACACATCTTACTCTGAGCCAGAATTTCTTTTTTTTAAAATCCCCAAGCCAGCACAATGTTATTTCAAGTGCTTCTTTGGCTGGTCTTTCTTTCCTGTACCCCTATAGACTTAGAAATGCCCACACTGATTTATGATTTATCTGCATGTCAGCCCTGGTTCTGCACATTTTGTCCTGGGCAAGGCTTATTTAAATTGGAGGTATTTGGGGCTATAAACCAAACAATTAATCTTAGATGTGTCATTTAATCTCAGTGGAAGTTGTTTCTGAACACAAAGGTACAAACAGACCTCAAGGTAAATCAAGAAACAGCCTCATTTCTCCTGCACACAGCCCAGTGGAGGGAATGGTGAGCCTGATGTCACCCAAAAAGGAAAAGAAGTGGGGACTGGCAGTGGCAAAGAGAGGTCTGGAAGCACTGGGTGATCAAGATCACTGGAGAAGACAGTGAGATTTTTTCTGCTTTTTCGAGGGTCTCAGATATAAACTGTGAGCAGTGTTGCTGTTACGTGCTGTCACCTACCCTAAACAATAAGATATAAGGTACATATATAGCACAGACACATTCTAAGGGTTTATTCTCTTGGCTTTTTGCCTTCCATGCCTAAAAGCCTTTCCTGACATTCGGAAATGGTTGTAAATTCCCAAAAATGTGATGCTGGTCCCAAAGAGCCAATTCTTGAGACTTTGTTTTCTGTGTTTTACAAGTTTCAGAAATGTAATCCCTTTCAAGGGATGGGAAGGAAAGAGGAAATAAGTATAAATTCTTATGGGTTAGAGAGTTGGGAGAATTTTAAGATCTTCAAGTGTCACTGGCTGGAAACAAATATTGGCCAACATTTGCAACTCTGTTAGATCCACTTAGTATAAATTAGTAATTTGTTCAGAGAATATGTCAAAAAACACAGTGGAAATTCCTGCTGAATTACAAAAGGGAGGAAATCACTGGTTCCCTCCAACAATGCACATTCATTTGAGTGTTGTGGTGGACTCTTCTGGTCAGCTCTGCCTGAGTCACCAGCAGTTAAATTTCATATACAATTTTTTTGAGAAAGAAAAGGGCCATTGCAAGATTTATGCTTTCAGGTTGTGCTTTTAAAAAGCACCAAGACCCTCAGTAAATAGTCACCATCCCTGGAAGGTGTTGATCAGTCTTTGAAGATAACATTTCTCCAGAGGACCAACCCAAGACAAAATCCACATCTGTTCAAACTGGTTGTGTTCAGTACCTGAAAATATCCAAAACCACCAACAGTAAAAGTGTGTGCAGCTTCTGGGCATCAGGATGGGAAACCCCTCTTTTGTGTCTATGTTTCTCTAAGTGTTTGCTCTTAATCAGCATTTGAAAGAAGAGATTGATTCTACAAAATAGAGTTTCAGATGTGGCAAGTAAACAAACAAAAAGCTGAAATAAGACTAAACAAAAGGAATGGTTCCTTTAAGGTACCAGTAAGATGAAGAGGAAAATGAAAGCATACGATTACGAGTAACTACAGTACTCGTCAGAAAGTGTTTTTAGGATCAGCAAATATCTAAGAGGCACTTCATTAAAGCTAAAATATGTTGATCTGTTTTCTGGGCTCACTGTACAAAGAATGAACAGCAGTGTCTATGAGTTAAACTTAATTCATTACCTTGAAGTATTTCTTGCCATATTGGTAAGATACATGCCCCAAATAGAAGTTGTCTTCAGATGGGGTGAGGCCTACATCCTTTCTTGGAAATGATGTGATTCGGTGTCTTTTCGGGAGACACTTAAAACACTGTGAAAAAGTTTAGGAATTTCCTGGAAAGGAAAAAAGATTCTTCAGTGAAATTTATATTTCTTCATGACCTCAAGCTGCCAAAACTAGAGATATACAAGAGATACTCATTGCTATTTTTTAAAAGCCTAAAATTTGGGAAGATTACAAGGATGTCTTACAACATTTTGTCAGTGATTTGTTCATGAAAATCAAGAAAGATATTTGAACTAGCAGCAAATATTGGGTTGATACTGATAGAGATATTTTTTTTCTTGGAGGTATAACACTGTTTACTCACTATTGATCATTTAAATGAGCTGCTGAACACTCACATGCACCCACACTCATCACCTGCTGTGCTGAGCCCTACAGCCTGTACAAAACGGGCACCACACGGTTTCTTTCTCAATACACATTTCCAGGCCAAAGATTAGAAAAATCTTTGATATCCTCTGTTTGCATAAGCTTGTAAATTTTTTTTATAAGTGTCCTTTGCTGGATGAGATTAAATTGATGTTTCAGAAACCAAAGAGAGGAAGGTGATATCAGCCCATCCTCTGCAGCGCTCTGCCGGCTCTCGAGCAGGGTGTAACCTCCTGGAACGTCCCTGCAAGGACTGTGCACACTGATGTCCATCTTACAGACCCATTTCTGTCACGCTGCCCACAGTGAACTGTGTTAGCTCACTCCCTGCTTCTGCTCTCCTTGCCTTTACCCGTACCTCGTTCCTCACTGCTTTCAGATTTTTGAGCGTCTTGAAATGGGGACTGTCCTTGGGGCTTCTGGAAGGAAAGTGGGACAGAGCGTGTGCTCAAGAGTTAAAGGAAGGGATTTTGGGTTTGACCGGTTCCCAAACAGGTGTCAGAGATTCAATCATGGTATTTTACTCAGTGCAGTAAATATATTTTATCTGAACTCTTCTACTCGGCAGCTTTAATACTATTTTGTATTGAAATTAATAGTTCATAAAAGAGAGAGGACTGAGCTGAGGTAACCATTAAATTATTACTTACAGTCCTTTCCTGCTAAATTCACTTGCATAGTTTGATTGCATTTTGTAGGGTCTGGGAGTGCATTGGATTCTTCTTTCTGGATATATGGAAAACCTTTATCCCAAACAAATCCTTTATCAGTGGAGCAGGTTGCTAAGAAAGGTAGAGTGAACTGAAACTCATGCAGCTGACCCTGCCATGAGCAGAAGGCTGGAGTTGAAACCTTCTGAAGCCCTTTCTGAGCTGAATAATCCTGCACTCCTATGACTCCTATTGAGCTTATCCACTGAGAGGGCTCTTTCCTTCCTCTGAGATGAAATGCACAACCTTCCCTTCCCGCCCCTTCCCCCAAAATTTGACAACATGTATTATTGCAGTTGTGTATGCTCTGGTTACCTAACTGACACACAGCAACACACATTTCAGTGTGCTCAACGTCAGGAGAGGTATTTAGGATTAAATTGTAGCTGTGAAGTGTTAGAACACAAAGAACAGGGCTGGAGGGGTTCACCTGTCCCCACAAGGCTCCTCTTTTGCCAGTTTACCCATCTGTCCTTTGCCAGCACTGTGCTTGGACATTTTTCACCTTCCCTCTGTGTACATTGAACACAGCTGCATTTGTTAGCAGCTGGCATTTTTGTTGGGCTAAACCAGAAATTCTTTTAGCCTGTTTTTATCTCTTCTTAGGGGAGAGTCTCTAATCACCCTCCTGCCTGCTCTGGTTCTGTCCCTCACCGAGATCTGGGGTGCAGCTTTGCAGCTGTGTCATTTCCAGGTGCCACCTCCTAGCGTTTCACACCGGTTCCTGTAATTAGGCAATAAATGCCTGACTTCATATTTTACATCATTCTCTCACTTTCACCTCTTTTCTCTCGGCCAATACCTCACGTATTTTACAGGTCTGCCTCATGTCCATATTACTGGGTGTAGTGGGGGTGATGCCAGGCACTCACCAAAGCCTCTCTCTCACTCTCCTCCACAGCTGGACATGGGAGAGAAAATATAAGGAAGGGTTGAGGGTTGAGGTAAAGAGTAGGAGAGATCACCCATCAAATATCATCACGGCCAAAACAGGCTAAAATTAGAGGTATTAATTGAATTTATTACTAACAGAATCAGAGCAAGATAATAAGAAGTAAAATAAACCCTGAAAAACACCTTCTCCCCACCCTTCCCTCCTTCCCAGCTCTACCTCCTCCCACAGCAATGCAGGGAGACAGGGAATGGGGCCGTGGTCAGTTCATCCCCCGTGGCTGCTCCCACTGCTCAGGGACAGGAGTCCTTCCCTGCTGCACCCTGGGGTCCCTCCCACGGGAGAGTTCTCCAGGAGCTTCTCCAGCCTGAGTGCATCCCCCGGGCAGCAGCCCCCTCACGCTGCTGCAGCGTGGGTCACCCTGCCACGGGGTCAGTGCTGCCAGGACAGGCTGCTCCAGCAGGAGCCCCTCTGTCCATGCCCTCCCACGGGGGCACAGCCCCTCCTCAGGCGTCCCCTGCCCCAGTGGGGGCTGCTCCGGGGGCTCTGGGGGGATCTCTGCATCCCCGTGGATCTCCAGGGGCTGCAGGGCACAGCTGCCTCACCGTGTTCTCACCACAGGCTGCAGAGGAGTGTTGGCTCCGGTGCCTGGAGCACCTCCTGCTCCTCCTCCTGCCTGTCCTGGGTGTCTGCAGAGCTGCTCCTCTCACGAGGTCTCACCCCGCTCTCCTCTCGCTGCAATTATATCTGTGCAACAACTTTTTTTTTTTCCTTTTTTCTGCAATCTGTTATCCCAGAGGCAGCACCTCTATTTCTAACTGGCCCAGCCTTGGCCAGCCACACATCCACCTTTGGAGCTCCAGGGATTGGCTGGAATCCCAGGACATGGTGGAAGCTTCTGGCAGCTTCTCACCGAAGCCACCCCTGTGCCCCCCGGTACCAAACCAGGCCATGCAAACCCAGCACACTGGGTCAGGTTTTGCTCCTTGGAAGCCTGTTCTGGTTGGCTGTGCCAGGTTTCCTTTGCCATGCCAGGCCAGCCCTGTCTCCCTGCCCCGTTGCTTCCAGGGTTTCCACTGTGCTCTTCCCACAGAAAATGCTCAAGAGCCTGCAGTGTCATTGAGATAAGCCTGATGGAGCTGCTGTTATTTAGGATTCCCTTTTGCTCTGTCTCTGAAGTCTGAGTATGATTTCAGCTCCTCTTTGGTCAGGCAGTGCCTCACCTCCATTTGATAGAGGCCTCTCTGATTTCACTTGCACTTCATTCCTCTGTTCTTTCATATATTCCAGGATGGACTCTAGGTCCTTGCAGTGTAAGCACATTAAATCCTTTGATCTGTGGGGTTTTGTTGACAGTGGCAGCCTCCTTTTCATTGCTTTGTTCCCATCGGAGAGTGCGATTTTGCCTTGGACTCTTCACTTTTCCCCCTACGGAAAGGCAAACGAAAATGTCAACTCAAAAATAAATACAAAAAAATTTAAATCCATTCCTATAGCATCTTAATGTCTTGTCCTTTTATAATTTTTATATTCTATTTACAGGACTGAAGGCACTTATCACTATGGAAAAAAACATTTGATTTAAGGTCATTTTCATATTATTTTTACCATTTTATCACTAAAATGTAGCTTTCTCATGCTGCTTATTTTCCCTCTAGAGTGTAGCTATTATCTTTCTAGGGCTGATTATCACCCACTTAGGGCTAGAAGCCTCCTGAAAAAGTTCTTTCCGCTTCTTAGTAAGAAGGTTTTAGAGGATTTTGAATTTCTGAGTTCATTTATATCCTGAGGTTTTAAGTTCATTTTGGATATTAGTGCTCCTAATTTTTCAGGGGTTTTGTTGTTTTGGAGTTTGTTTAGGATTGTTTTGTTGTTGTTTATTTCTTTTTTTGTTTGGTTGGTTTTTTGTTTTGTTTTGATTGAAAATTTTTGTTTATAGTCTGATTTTATTTATTTATTAAGTTGAAAGTGGAACTGTTTCATGACTTTATTAGTTATCTTCCATGTTGGGTGATAATATTAATAATCAAAAATTTAATTTATTATTATTGGCTTAATATGTATTACACTGTGTGTATTTACTAAGCATAGTGTTGTATATACATTGTGAAATATATATATATATGTATATATATGGTGGGTGCATATATATTGTGAAATGCCTATTTTGTTGTACCAAAACCTGGGGTGCCCTACCACCCAGGAAATAACCAGACCCTGCTGCTGTCACGGACCTGTTTTTCCAGATTAAACCAGGAAAGCTCCTGCCTTGTCCTGCAGGGCCAGAGGCTGGTGCCAGTGTGGTTCTGTCTGTTCACACATTTGTGACTTTACAGGTAATTACACAATGAGAGAGATGGGCCAGGGAAGGGAACGGAGCTGGGGAACGGAGCTGGAGCCCAGGAGGGGCTGAGGGAGCTGGGAAGGGGCTCAGCCTGGAGCAGAGGAGGCTCAGGGGGCCCTTCTGGCTCTGCACAACTCCTGCCAGGAGGGGACAGCCAGGGGGGGTCGGGCTCTGCTGCCAGGAACAGGGACAGGACAAGGGGAAACGGCCTCGAGCTGGGCCAGGGGAGGCTCAGGGTGGACAGCAGGAGGAATTTCTCCATGGCAAGGGTGCTCAGGCCTTTTGAGGGGCTGCCCAGGGAGGTTTGGAGTGCCCGTGCCTGGAGGTGTCCCAGGAAGGGCTGGAGGTGGCACTCAGGGCTCTGGGCTGGGCACAAGGTGGGCATCAGGCACAGCTGGGACTTGGTGGTCTTGGAGGGTTTTTCCAACCTCAGTGACTCTGGGATCCTGAAATGTTATGGATCACCACCTCCTGTATTTCTACTCTTTCCCCCTGTCCTTGCTTCCCCATCATGATAGCCATCATTTTCCTGTTACCTCTTTTCACAGCCTATCCATTGCTTCCTAGTTCCCTGTTCTGCTCCTGCAGTGCACTGTATTGCTTTACAAAAATTATATATTTCTGAAGCCTTTTCCAATGCATTAAATGAATCGAATCTAGACACCAGAGTAATCTCATTTTCAGTCCCTCTTTTATTTTGGTGTATGTTAATGGTTTTTCTCTCTTTTCCCTTGTCCTTTGGTGTTCATAGTCTGCATATTCTTGCATTATGTGAGGTTTCTCTTCCTTTAGAAAAATTTTTTTAAAAGTCACCCACATCACTTATAGATTATTGCCTTGCTTTTCCACTCTGCCTGCTTGTGTTCCAGAGGGATGAGCGACTGGCTGCTGTGCAGAGCCTGGCTGTTGCGCTAGCCAGGGTCCTCTTCCCTTCCTGGCCATCTGGGAAAGTTCCTTGCAGGAATGTCTCAGAGCTGTCTGTTGATCTGTGATAGCTTGAAACGAGTTTGTCCCTCTAAGGGACTGCAACAGTTTCACCGAAAATCATCTGAATCCTTTTTCAGTCCATAAGATCATATTTGCCCTCCAGTATTCCTTGGTCAAAAGGTGTTTCTAATTCTTGAAGTACTTGCTGTCTTCCACGGTCTTTCATAGCTGGTGTGTTTTGCCTTGAGCTGCACGTGAACTCCTCTGATCTCTTCTTCTGAGAGCCCTGTCAGGCAACACAGGAATTATGTGTGCACCTGCCTTCACTCTCAGGAAAACACAGCTCGATGGGACAGCATTCAAGAATCTACTTAATAGTAGTCTGTGTATTTATGTGAAGGAGTTTTATCTACGTTTCTTCGTATTGCCCAGTAAAATGTGAGACCATCAAAGGAATGAAAAGGCATCAAACACTCAAAAAATTAACAATCCCCTCTGGTAAACAACTTGTAGCTATTTTTCAGCAGTTTGTAAGTGTAGATGTTCATGACAGCTAACTCCTAAAGCAAGATTTCACCCAAGAGGTGTTTCTGTCCACTCTGACTTAGTTTGCTTGCTATTAGGTTATGCCACTTTAGGTATAATTCAGCAAAATGTTTAATATTCTACCCTTAGTTGTTCTGCATGTGCTCAAATTCTTTGTGGGATTGAGTCCCTGAGGGAGGGCTTCTACTCTTAGCCCAGGCCCAAGGCTTATTGTTGTGGAGAGTATTTTCACTCTGGAGGCTTTTGCTTTTGTGGCTTCCCAACGAGGAGCTGAGGATGAGGAATGAGGCTGTGAGACTCAGGCCACTGTGCAAAACCCCTTTGAGGTTTCCTTTTACCTCAGGCTCAGCACCAAGTACCAGAAACCTGACATCTTGGTGCACACAGAATTTTCAGGGACCTGAAGAAAAACAGAAATTTCTCTCTGCCACTTTGTAAGAAATTGCTCCCATAAAGCAAATGTGAAGAGAACCTGGTCCTCCAGGTTCCAGGGGGTTGTTGCGCACCCAGAAGTTTTGAGGAGGGAGGTGAAGGTGATCAGAACTCAGTGCAGCTTCCAGACCAGCTGGAAGCTTGTGTGGAACAAAACAGAACTCGACAGTGTTGGAAGGAGACTCTCCGTGTTTGCATCTTCTCCACTCCTTCCCAGGTTTCCATCTTCAGGTGTTCAAAGTGTAGACTTTAATTCGAATCTGTGGTGCTGTAGCCAACACAGAACACCCAAAATGTTCACATTTAAGGGAAAAAAAATTCAAATTAAGATTGTCTTAAAGAATTAATTTGGGTACCAGGAAAGCTTCAGTGACCTAATTGCCTCTGATGATGATAACTAAGTTGCTTGCCTCATTGATCCCCCTGCATCTGGTGCATTGGTGGTGCACATGGCACCAGGCACAAATGCAACTTCAGGTGAAGCGCTCGCAGTGCAGGGGATGAAGTTGCAGGCACTGGTTCTGCTCTCTCTGTTCTATTCCATTGCTTGTCTGCATGTATCCATGCAACACTGACTGTGATCATGCTGCCCCCAGCCTGAGAGCACAGAGCACCTGCACAGATCAGCTGGAGAGCCTGTGCAGAGATTTGGCACATAAGGATCCATAGCTGTGCTGTATCTTGCTTTCCCCACTGAGACCTTCTTGTGCTATTTCGTCTTCAGTTCCTTTCAGAGCTTCACCAATGCTCTGCAGAGTGGCTTCTTACACTCCTCCCCCCATTCCTGCAGGGTCACATCCCTTTCAGGGTGTATTAAGCGGCGTGACAAATGTGTCACATGTTGGCTCTTTCATCTTCTCTGCGTGAGGAGGAGTGTCTGCAAGGGAGCAGTTTATTTGGGATTTATCTGCAGCCATAGCTGCACGTGTCTGCCCAGACAGACTCGGGGCACCTGCGGCCTGCAAAGCATTTGCTAAAGGACATGGAATCAATTCTAACTTCCTGACTATTTAGGCTGGGAACTGGTGATGCTTGGCATGATCTGCAGTTTCTGTGTGAGCTTGACGTGCAGTGTGGTGTTACTTCACAAGAAAGTTATGACAAAAATGATCAAAAATAAACCCAAGGTCTTTATGCCCTGCCTGCTCCATGAGAGACAGTAGCCAGGCACACTAGTTTAACCTCTTCACAATGCTGTATTTTATTTTGTTGGCTTTTTCATCACATTTTCATTGGTTTTGAGAATATAAGAGGAAGAATAAGAAGGACCATTGAGTAAAATTATAGAACATTGAAAACTTCAAAGGAATATTTTTTACTGTTTGAGAGAAAATACAGGGCTGTGAAACTGCAATGCCTCTTTGTTGTGAAAAACACTGTAAGAAGGACAGGAAGGCTGGCATAAATCCACTTTTTTGACAAGGACCACAAGAGTGGGAAATAGCACAATATAACCCACTGTTGTACCAGATTTTTGTTTGGAATCAGTTGTTAACCACCATGAACTTCTAGATGACTTTTAGTTTCCTTCAAGTGTCAAAAGAGCTGTTTTGCGACTGTTTTGAGACCAGCCACCAGTGAAAAAGTGCAATGTTTTATTTATTTCACTCTAGTCAAGGATCCAATGTATTCATTAAGTTGAGCCTGCAGGACGCCTGGACTTTTCCAGGTCAGTTATTTATTCTTAGCTCACAGAAGGAGCATTTCCCATCCCTCATTTCCTACACCAGCTGAAGCAGTGTGATTATTTCAAGAGCCATCAAGCTCAGGCTATCCATTTTTATGGCCTTGCCAGCAACCATTCCTGGATTCTTCACAGGCCATGCCAGCAGAGCCTTTGGTTATTGCTAGGGATGAGCATTAGCCTGCAGAATTTGAAATGAAAGCACAGCTGGGAGGGTGTTTGTGCAAGTGTTGCTTTCTGCTCTCTGCCCAAGGAAACTGATATTGATGAGTGTGGGGAATATGGGCACATTTGCTCTGACTTAGTGAGGCTGCTCTTAAGTGTGCATAATATCCTCCTTTCTCCATCTGACTGAGCTGTTTCAAATTTGTTTTCTCCAGGAGCTGCTTGGGTTTCTGCTGTTTCTGACGAATGCAAACAGGCACCTCGGAAGGGCCATGGCAGGTGTCTGGCAATCAGTCCCTGTGATTACACGAGCAGCTTAACAAGGAGGTGCTTCCCTTTCCAGTTGCTAAATTTGGATGAGATGAACACTGATACAAAAGGAGTGAGTCATGTCCTACTTCTGATCTTTGTAAGGACTTGAGCAACCCAGTCAGTGGATGGTGTCCCTGCCCATGGTAGGGGGTGGAGAGAGGTGGGCAGGTCCCTTAAAGGTCTCTTCCCTTGGGTTGGAAGGTTAAAGGTCCCTTCCAACCCAAACTAGTCTGGGATTCTATGATGAGTCCTGCTTGTTTGTAAATTCCAAACTCAGTTTGGACTAAATCAGTTTTGTCTGATACCTATAAGAAAAAAAATCTGATGACTCCCCTTCTTAGTAAATCACAGAATCAGAGAGATGTTTGGGTTGGAAGAGACCTTAAAGCACATCCCATTCCTCCCCCTGCCATGGGCAGAGACACCTTACACCAGCCCAGGGTGCTCCAAGTCCCCAAGTCCAACCTGGCCTTGGACACTTCCAGGGATCCAGGGGCAGCCTCAGCTTCTCTGGGCACCCTGTGCCAGGGCCTGCCCACCCTGCCAGGGAACAATTCCTGCCCAATATCCCATCTAACCCTGCCCTCTGGCAGTGGGAAGCCATTCCCCCTTATGCCATCACTGCAGCTCCTGATGAAAAGTCCTTCTCTGGCTTCCCTGGAGGTGCCCTCAGATTCTGAAATCTCATTGACTATAATGAGAAATATACCTTGTAATTGTAATGTTTTGTCTGTGAACCCTGAACTCCCTAAAATTTTGGGTTGACATGTAGTAGGATTTCTTATTCAGTGGAAGTAGCACAACAGGAGCCAGAACTCTGAATCTTATTATGAAGGTTTGTTTTAAAAATACCGAAGTAAGTAATGATTTTAATACAGGGATTTTCAGAACCTAGATAAAGTAGCTATCAGATACAGACATCAGGGATTAGGAATGAGGTAATCACCTCTCTCCTCATCTTTCTGAATTGGTATATCTGATATATTATCTTTTATTAAATTTAATTTTTCACCAGACTTTTTTCACTAGAATTATTGAATTAAGGTATTTTTCTCCCTGCTGCTTTCTTTTTCTAGTCTTCTAATTCTCAGTTGGTCTGAGAAAAAGATATTTACATATCTAAAGTTATATTATTCATAAAACCAATCAAGATTTTATTTAAGATCTAAACCAAAGTTGTTTTCGAAGGGGAAGTGAAATATTCTGAATTCTTATCTAAACCTTGTCTTTCAGATTTTTATAAATAGTAAATATTATGCATTTGATCAGTACATGCAGATATTAGAAAACTGAAAGTCTTTTAAAATAACCATACATGTCTTTAGTATAATTCAGTTATTTGCCTTAAAAGTGAAAATCTAATAGCTGAGAATATAATAAAAAGGACTATGCCATCTGTTAGCTGTATATAATTATATTAAAAACATCAGTCTGTACTTGATTCAACAATTTTCAAGAGCTTGTTAACCTTTCAAATTAGATTTGTACTATCAATTGTACTTAACCAGGAACTTTTTATCCATGCTTTTATATTTCCTTAATTAGCTCCATAACTCATTTTAGGCATCTTTCTAATAACTTCACACAGTTATACAGCCACAGCAGGACTTTCAGGGGTGTCTGGTTCCATCCTCCTCTTTTTCTTTCCCCACTACCTCAGTGTAACTGGGTGATGATGAATGTTCCCACATCCAGTTCCACTCTCTCTTGAAATGTTCTTATGAAATTCATCAAGAGCCAGACCTTGTGTCTGAGAGCGGTGGTGTGAACGGGCTCTGCAGGCCCCAGCCTCAGGCTGTCATCCCGAGAGAATGGACTGCAGGTATCCCATAATTATATCTTGGATTACCCCTGCCGCTTTGCAAAGAGGTGTGAGAAAATCTTTTCGCCGCTGAAACTTTCAGAGGATTCTCTTCAGCCAGTTTGTTCTGGCCCTGACCCTTCCAAGGCCAGGGTCCAGCACACTCTGTGCTAAGAACAGCCCCAGCACTCCCTGAGGTGGGGTGATGCTCCAGCCTGCTCAGCAGCAAAGCATGGATTCATTTTCACCTCAAGGAAAGCATTGTTCTTAAGGACATATCTATAAAATTACTACTTTAGCAGAGATGTAAAAACTCCTCTCAAGACACATGATTTGGAAAAGGAGAAAGATAGCATGGCATCAGAAAACGTTTTAAAAATCAACATATGTCTGTCTAACTGAATAGAGAATGTAATTAAGACATAGTTCATCTAGGTCCATATATTTAGGTAATACAATTATTTTGCATATTGGGAACATTCTTATCACTTTCCAGCCTCCTGGCTTCTTCCACTTTAAATTCTTATCTTGATAGTTTTCACTATTGTTTCCAAAAGACGTGCTAGAACACACACATTCTATGTTACAGAACTACACTGCAACCAGATAGCATCATTTTTCACAGACACACCCATCAAATTCACATTAACAGCACTGAGGTACTGATACCATTTATCACAGCTTAACCTTTCTCTGTAGGGTGGGGAAGGACAAAGAAGGCAAATTCTTAAAACAGTCTGGACAGCTGTTTCTCCAGCCTGTCATTAAATCTTTTCCCATGGACCATATGCTGAAGTCCAGCCTGAACCTAATTTCAGTCCATGACCTCTTGTTTTATCAACTATAAATAGGGAGAACAGATTATTTCTGTCTTCTTTATGGTGATCTCCCATATATTTCAAAATTGTGTTGCTGCTCTGCAGGCTTAGGCTCCCATTCCTTCCCACATTTTTGATCTGTCATGTTTTCTGTGCCTTGGTCCTTCTCTCTCTCCGAGGATGGTGCAGAGGTCTCCATGGCAAGAGGCCCAGAACAGACTGGATGTGTTCAGCAGCACATGCCCAATTTCCAAGTCTCATCTGCATTTTCTGGGATTTTATTCTCCAATGTGGCACTGCTGAGTCTTGCTCATTTTAAACCCCACAGGAATCCCCCAGAGCCTGCACTCTGGCTGGTTATTTCTCAGGTTAAGTCAGGACTCTGCTGCCTGCCCACAGAGCTTTAGAATTCTGCTTTCTTGCAGCCTGTTTGCTAAAAGCTGTTGTGCAAGGAATTAACATCCAAGTATGAATTAGTGCTGTCCACAGGCTTGATCCTGCAGAACTCTGCCAGAGTCCTGTCCACTTTGGTATGAATCTGTTGACAATGAACTCCTGTCTGCAGCTTTTTGTTCAGGTTTCCATTTTTAAAGAGGTTTTGGTTCTGTGTCTTTTCTCCCTCTATTCATCTCCTGGGTGTTCTTTAGGAAGACTGGGCTAGTCCACTCCACCTTGTAAGTGTGTAGGAAACAGCTTATCAAACTAGGGATGCTGTAACCCATTTTTTCTTCACAGAGGCTCTAAGCTTATCCTCATGTTCCTGATTTTTATTGTGTCCAGCTATCTCTACTGCTTGACAATTTTAACAAAATAATTTTAAGAAATTTAGGAAAAAGTTTTTAAACGCTCAAAGCTATGTAGAGAGGTGATCCTGTGGAAATTCTGTGCAGCGGCCAGAGATCCCAGTGTCCTGCAGAGCAGGGCTTTTCAGCATGTCAGGCTAGCTGTGAGCAAGCCATGGAGAGTTGTTCCTGCCATTCCTGATGTTTTCCATTCTCCTCTTGCCTGCCTGTTCATGCAGGGAAGTATTGGAAAAGCAGTCCCTGCTGCAACCTTCTGCATCGTTGCCTGAACAGCTTTTGGTGGCTGCACATTGAAATGAAACTTAGGAGAATATGCCCAAAGGAAGAAACACCTGAAATATTCCCAAGGACCCTTGAAAGGTCTACTGTGAAGTAGGGGAGCAATCAAAAAAAAAATTCTCCTTTTCAATGGATGCTGCCCTTCCCTCTAGTCTGGAATTTTTCACACTGTATTGCTTTTTCTTTTTTCTTTTTTTTTTTTCTTTCAAAAACCAATTAAGAGCTTGAAGATGAAATTTGTGGATGTGAAAAATCAGCAAAATATGCAAATGCTGTTATCCTGAGGCCAGGAGGAGCTCTGCATGAAAGTGAAAGGCTACAGCATGAAAACGACGGATTATACAAATATATTGTTTCAGTGGAAATTGATTATATTTTAAACAAAAAATAATGCTCTTTTAGCAGCCCTAGGTATTGCACCATATTTTATGATTACAGAAATCCGTTGTTTTCTGCTGCATATTTAATGAAGTCTTTTAGGGAATTTAGTGAAGAAAAACAGTCCTTGAAATTCGTCTGTCTTAACTTAGCTCTTCATTTTTTTTCTGCAGGACTTCTTGTCATTGATTTTACACCAATGCTACTTCCATAGGTATTAAACGTGACTGTGCTTAAAGTAATTTAAATACGACTTGTACTGAGCAAGAAGATATTTAAGCACAACAGGAAAATGTTAAAATAAATTAGTAATTTTTATTAACTTAATGTTTGTTGCTCTGTAAGAAAGCTGATGTTTCTGATCTAGATCTCCATTTCTGAAGCGAAGAACTAAGGCACAGGTTTTGGAAGCTAATATATGCACACATGCTGAGTTCAAAAAGGAAGTGAAAATCCAGATTTAATTCCTATATTTAATTTTGTTAGCAAATGAGATGTAGACTTTATAGGAGTGAAATCCAGGGCTGCTTTATTCATAATATTAATTTAAACTGCATTAAAATGCAGACAGATTTTGAATTTTGGCAATTAAACTATTAGGTAAATTTTTCTCTATTAAAAACCCTATCAATGGTATGAAAAACCCCTATGTGGATGAATGCTGGTTGTAAATCACATGGAATTTTTCAGATTGGATGTTTGCAGAGCAGTGTAAGTTCTGCCAGAACTTAAGTAAGAGTAACAGCTTGTGATTCCTGCATCCCACCTTCTGGCCAGTGTTACATCTGAAATACAGGAAAAAATTCAGAGAAAATTCAGCTGAAATATGCAAAAAAAATTACAAATAGCTACAGAGTGTTCTGGGCTTCTTGTAACCTCATGGCTGGGACTGCCCATTGGATCTGACACTCTGCATAGGTTTTCTTCTGAAAAGGCTTGGTGCCAATTCTTAATTGAGTTTACAGAGTGGAAATTCTGAGCCCTCAGGAGTCTCCAGCTGGAGGGTTGGAATGAATGATCCCATTCCAGGATGGAGAGACCCTTCTCTCGGGGGGTGACCTTCAAGGACACTCCCTGGAGCACCCGGGTTCCTTCCTGAAGGCTCTAGATGAGCAGGGGAAGGTTGGAGGTTTAACAAGTCCTGATGGTCCCTCTGGAGCTCCTCATCTGCAGAGGGGGATCTGAGCTCTCGTTTGCTCCACACCCTTCAGGTGCCACCCTGCTGCCTCTGGATATAAAGAGGGGCAAATTAAATGAATAACAAACCAAGTTAATAATAAATAGAAGAAGTGAGGTGTAAAGGACAGAGTAGAATATTATTTAAAGTGGGTATCTCAACTTATTTCCCTGAGTAACTGCACTAATAAACTGTTATTAATTTTGAAGGTTAAGCTCTAATAATACCTTTAAAACACTCAAGTAAAGTTCAAATGCAATCTACTATTTATGATAAAGTGTTCCCAGTGTTGGAGGCAGCTCTTTCCCAAATTGGTTGTATTACCTTTTGAGAAGAAGTAGGTTTCAAGCATCTAATTCAGGAAAAGTCATCCATCTTCCTTTCTGTTAGTCAGACAGCTCGATATTCCTGTTCCTTCACAAAGTCTAATTTGCCAATGGAACAGGTATTTCTCTTTTTTTCAGCAATACAGGCTCTTTTGAGACATTCCAAGCCTGCTTAGCATTTGTTTTCTTTGTGACAAGCATCCATTTTTGGAACAAACTCATATGTGCATCAGAAATGAGAAAAGTAAAAATCCAAATGCCAAAAAGGGGTATTTTAAAGAGTTTTAAGGATTACTAAAGTATTTCTGTTTCAGATTCACAGATATTTTACAGGCAGTCTACAGCTAAAAAGCAATTACTGTAACCTGGGAACATACAGTGTTAGTTTGTATAACTTTAATTTAATGTTTCTGAGTTTTTTTCTTTACAAATGATAAACAGAAAAAAATGCCAGTCATGAATCATGTTGGGAGCACATCCATCTACTTTTGTTATAATTGCTAAGAAAGTGCTTTTATCTGGAGTTTTAAGAAATGTTCTCTTTACGTGACGCTGGGATAATGACACTGCACGCTCCAGAGCAAATCCAAGAGAAAAGTGAACAGGACTTAACCAAGGAATTTCAAATCACAAAATCATTTGGATTTATGACTGAATCTATCCCTGATGTCAGTCCTAACCCTGGTAGGACTTGGAGTTTGCCATGAAGTTGTCAAGGGTTCATCGTTTTCTCTCCAAACTTGGCCGCCCAACAAGAAATGCTGTTTTCAGATTCCAAAGCGATTTAGCTTCATTTTTCGCAACTAAAACCGAACATTTAAGTTCTTTGTTGTCACTGGGTATGCACAAAACTCATCCTGGGTGAGAAACAAAAGGTGTAGCCTTTCTTTAAATGAACAGTCCCCTTTATTGGTACACCTTCACTGGTAGAATTTGCCAAAAGACAAATGAACTTGTCAGCATTAAGTCGCTCCTAATTGTTCCATGATGCCCAGAGTTGTGCAATAATCAGTCTCTTACCAGAGAATCTGAAGAAATGACCTTTTAATTTTTGTTGAAGTACAGAATGCTAAATGAAAGTCTGTACTCACCCTGAGTCTGCTGCTCCCAAGGCTTGAAACATGGCTTGGTGACATGACCCAGCCAAGCGTGGCATCCAGGTAATGATGTTTTTATTAAGGCAGTGGTGGATCTTCCACTTTGGACATATATTTTGGATTGATGATGCCTTTCTTCCAAAAACTCCCTTCAGGTTGCAGATATCTCATGTTGTTCTGCAATTTCTAAGCATGATAAAGGAACAATTTCTGGCCGACCAGGAATTTGTAATTGTATTTGATTACAACTTCAATCATCATCCAAGCCGTGCTAGGGAGGACACTTAAAACCTGAGACAGACAGAAACTGAAACAGAATTCAGCCTGGAGAAGAGAAGGTTTTGTGGAGACATCACAGCATCTCCCAGGATCTGAAGGGGCTGCAGGGAAGCTGGAGGAGGTTTGTTCATTCGGAAATGGAGTGCCAGGACAGGGGGGAATGGTTTGCCACTGTCAGATTTGATATTGGGCAGGAATTGTTCCCTGGCAGGGTGGGCAGGCCCTGGCACAGGGTGCCAGAGCAGCTGTGGCTGCCCCTGGATCCCTGGAAGTCTCCAAGGCCAAGTTGGGCAGGGCTTGGAGCAGCCTGGGACAGTGGAAGGTGTCCCTGCCCATGGCACAGGGAGGGACTGGAGGAGCTTTAAGACTATTCCAGCCCAAACCATTCCATGATTCAATGACCCTAAAATTCAGCACAGATTTAATTTCTGGCTGAACAACCTCGCACATAATGTTATTAATGACTGCAATGGGCAGCCAGAGATTTCCTTTCATATATTTCTATGCTTTTCTGAGAAGAAAATTTTTAAAATTGAATGACTGGAATAATTTAAATGAGATGTAGTTCAGTAGTACACAATTCAAGGGTTTTCATTTATGGAATAAAAACAATTTCAGAAGGAATCATGGGTGTTGGAGGGGGAGGAGCAGAATTCAAAGGAAGGAGTTGTATTGCATGATGACTGTGAGTCACTCATGATATCCAAACCTAAAAAATGTAAATGAATCCCAGGAGCTGTCAAACAGGACCAAAGATATGAAGATATGTGGTCAGATGTCATCAGCTTAATTGGTGATGTGATTGCAGGGTGAGAAAAGAGCCTTTCAAACAGAGAGGTGGTGAAAATAACAAAGTTTTCCAGCTGGTGTTGACTCCATTAAGACTGGATGTCCTAGTAAACCTCGTGGCCATTTCTCTACCTTGTGGCACTGGGATCCCGGAACAGCCTCCTGCAGGATATTTTAAAGGACTCCAACACTTGAGAGTTCCTATCTTGTAAAAATTGTTTCCTAACATTGGTTTTACAAATATCAACTTAACAAAAATAGACCTAATGAGTGCTGGTCTTCCTTGCTACACTTGTTACTAGCAGATGTGCCTTTTCAATCGTATCACCTTCATTTGCTCCTGGCTGACAAGTACCAGCACTCCAAAACTAAAAAAAAAAAAA
>WAAG01041926.1:14978-33769 GCA_013390105.1 Tichodroma muraria
GCCTCTGCCCGCTGCAGCAGCGGGAACAGGAACCTAATGTGGCCAGACAGGGAACAGATGGCAGGAGCCATTAGGCTGAAGCCCTCCGAAGTGTCACCTCGAGGAAAAACACTTAAGACAAGTCCCTGAACAAAGGACGGGTGCTCCGAGGGCTGGAGAGAAGGGCTGGAGCCGCCTGGGCTGGAGCCAAGGGCTGGAGAGAAGGACCAGGGCTGGAGCCAAGGGCTGGAGAGAAGGGCTGGAGCCACCAAGGGCTGGAGCCACCAAGGGCTGGAGCCACCAGGGCTGGAGCCAGCTCGCTCCCAGCACCACCCCACCACACTCTCACTTCCCCTTCTGCCCTGGAGCTCTGCTTCGTTTCGGTTCCCCCGCTCGCCGCTCCCAAACTGCACTTTACAATCGCCCCTTCCCCGCCGTCTCCCCGGCTTGTGGCTCCCCCCAAGGTTGCCTCACATCCCCCTTCCCACTCCTTCCCCGCCATTTTGGCGCTGGGGCTGCTGATTTCGCCCTGGCTGCCCGTTCCCAGGAGCAGTTTCAGTTCCTCTGCCCTCAGCCCTGGGATGGGACGGGACGTGTCCACCCTGCTGCTCTCCCGCCCTGGGAAGCAGGGCACAGGTCCCTGCACATCTGAGGGGGTCACGGGCTGAACCCTGCATGGGAGAAGCTCAGCCAGAGGCAAATTTTATTCCTCTCTGACCAGCACAGGGATGCTGGATCCTGGGGAAACTGCCTGCGACTCCCCAGGGATAGCAGTCAGCACAGCCCCACATAGTAAAAAGCCCTGTTATCCCTGGGAATAAATCAGGCCAATATTTAAAAATAAAGGTGCTGGCAGGTGCTTTGAGTCCCAGAGAGGGCCTGGAATAAATAAACCCGCTGCAAGTGGCAGGTGGTGGCCAATTCCTTAATCTGCCCTTTTACTAAACATATCCCGTGCGAGCAGCCAGCAACAGGTGGCAGGGGCTGGCCAGCACCCCGATCTGGCTATTTTTAAAAAGAGCTTATCTCGCCCTGCTTGGAGGGGTTTTTACATAATCTTCAGCCACTGAAGGCCAGTCCTTGCCCTGTGAGGAGAAAGGGGCAGCGGGCAGAGGACCCCTGGGTTTGTACAAGTGACAGGATAAGGGGAAAGGGCCTCGAGCTGTGCCAGCAGAGGTTGAGGTTGGCCATTTGGGATAATTTGTTCATTGAAAGGGTTGTCAGGCTGTACAGGGAAGTGGTGGAATCACCATCCTTGCGAGTGTTACAGGTGTGTGGGTGTGGCACTTGGGGACATGGACTTGGATGATCTTAGAGGGCTTTTCCAACCAAAACAATTCCGTGATTCTATGGGGACTGTAGGCTGGCCCTGGAGGGGATGTGCTGCTTCTCAGGAAGGAGAGAAATCCCAGACAGTCCTAGGGTGGCTCTGGCTCCTGCCACAGCTACACCAGCCCCCAGGTGACTCAGGTGTGGTCACTGCTCCCCTTCCACCTCAATCCTGGGGACAACAGGCCATGGACAGCTGTGTTCCAGCTGTGCTGGTCTCTCATAGCCCACCCAGGGCAGCCCCCAAAGGAGCAGGATGCCTCCAGCTTAGTTTCTCCCTTGTGCTTTCTGCTTTTTGCCTCCCCTTGGCGCCTGTCTGGATGAGGAACCTCCCAGAGGTGGCTCGTGCCTGCCCACACGGGCAGCAGTGACCCCCCTCAGCAATGTCCCCTTACCTGTGGGCTGCTGGTGCCGAATCCCAGGCTGGGCGTGGAGGGGACAGACATCGAGTGAGGGCCCATGGGGGAGCTGATGACGGAGAACGGGGGGCCCATGCCGTTGATGGGCGAGCTCAGGGTGCTGATGGGCGAGTGCAGCTGGCCCGGCGAGCCCAGCGAGGAGCCGATGCCCGGCCCGATGGACGGGTGCAAGGAGGGGGTGGCCATGGGCCCCCGGCTCGTGGGGGAGTTCAGGGATGTGGAATTCACTTGGTTGGAGAAATCTGGAAGAGAAGGAGGAGAGGAAAAGGGTTGAGTCACCCCTGTGCCCCAAAATTCCCAGTGCAGCTCCATCTTCCCAAGCCACCTTCTTCTGGAGCATCCACCCAAGCGCTAAGGCACACGCTGAGAGCATTTCCACCTCGTTAAGAGCATTTCCACCTCAAGCCAGGCATCACTGCCCTCCTCCACCACCCTGGCACAGCTCTGAGCTCTGCCAGGGGCTCAGCATGGCTGCTCCAGCTCATTCCCTCCTGCTGCAGGGGAATTTGGATTTACCAGGGGGCCAGGCCGTGCGTGGGGAGCAGGCAGAGCAGCACCCACACGCTGCCGAGGCGGCTCAGTCTGTGCATCACACGTGTGAGGTGCGTGTCCATCCCCAGGGAATGCTGCGTGTTCAGAGGTTGGATTTGGGGGTTTTGGAGGTCTTCTCCAACCCAAATGACTCCGTGACTCTGGAACACTCCTGCTGGCTGCGAGGGGAGCTGGAGCAGCAGAGCAGGACGGGCTGTGTCTGCCTGTCCCAGGGGAGCAGAGCAGGGGGGCGGGAAGGGGGGCTTATAAATAGACTCCAGTTCTCCCACGAGGAGACATGGAGCCATTCCTGGCACATTTCCTCCTCATCCTGTCACGCTGCTTGCGAAACAATCCCCAGCGAGGAAGGAGCTGGCTCTGGCCCCCAGGGAGGGGCGGGCGGAAGGCGGCGGGGATGGGAGGGGGCAGCACGGGCAGGGCTCCCCCCAAAACCCACCCGGACCCCCCAGCTCACACCAGGGATCCAGAGACAGGGATGCGCCAGCACGGCCACCTGGGTGTTCACGGTGGGTCTGCCTTTGGCTGCAGACACCAAAATGAACTTAAGCCTGGAAAATTCTGTCCTCAGTGGCCTGCACCCGTCAGGATCAGCTGTGTGCCCCCCAGGACTGCGGGGCAATTAGCACATGAATGTCACACAGTGGGAAACACTGAACCCACAGCAGCCCAGCCCCAGCAAGCTGCCCTGCAGATCCCCGATCCTGCTGGGATCTGCAGGGAAACCCCAGCAGGAGGAAGAGAAGGTTCAGCAAGGCAGCGACGCTGCTCTGGCGAAGATGTGGAACCAGCATCCCACTGCTGCTTCCAGAATCCCACTGCTGCACCCAGAACCCCATTACTGCACCCAGAGTCCCATCACTGCATCCAGAGTCCCATTTATGCAACCAGAACCCCTCTGCTGCTGCCAGAACACCACTGCTGCCTCCAGCATCCCACTGCTGCACCCAGAACCCCATTACTGCACCCAGAGTCCCATCACTGCATCCAGAGTCCCATTTATGCAACCAGAACCCCTCTGCTGCTGCCAGAACACCACTGCTGCCTCCAGCATCCCACTGCTGCACCCAGAATCCCACTGCTGCCCCCAGAATCCCATTATTGCACCCAGAACTCCACTGCTGCCCCCAGAATCCTATTATTGCCCCCAGAACACCACTGCTGCCCCCCAGAATACCATTATTGCCCCCCAGAGTCCCACTGCTGCTCCCAAAACCCCACTGCTGCCCCCAGAATCCCATTATTGCCCCCAGCACTCCACTGCTGCCCCGAGCACCCCCAGGATGCCAGCTCTGACTCCAAAGGCACCCCTGGGCCCTGGCAGAGGAGCACCCCTGTCCCTGGGGCCTGGCCTGGCCGGGCTCTCACAGGATGTTGACACAAGACAAGCGCCGGCCACCACGTCACCCCCGGCTGAGTGACGTGAGGGAGGCACAACAGGAACCCCAGGAAATTCCTGGAGGATTCCAGGGCTGCTCCTGGCCTTTTAGCACAGCACTTCCCAGCTCCCTGGTTTTGGTGTCCTCAAAGGGCTGGGAGAGCAGCGGGGCCATGGAGAGCCCCCAGTGCCACTCAGGAGCTCGTCCTGGAGCAGGGTCCCACAAACACCCACGGGGTGATGGAGGGACATCTCCCAAGGATGCAGCAGGTCCAGGGGAATCAGGCCCTTGACCTGTGCAAAGGGAAGGCAGCAGAGCACAGCCCTTCCCTTGAAGAGATCGGAATATTTAAGGCAGGAGAGGTCACAGGAGGGTCACTGGCGACCGGCCCACGCCTACTCGAGCACATCAGGAAGCAAAGCACGCGTGGGGCAGGCACCTGTCCCGAAATGCCAATTCCTGGGCACCTCAGGAGCTCCCTGCACACCCCAAGTCACCGCATCAGCTCCCCTCACCCACCCTGCTCCCACGTTAAAGCGATCCCCAGCACCCAGCAAGGAGCCGGGAGGCAAAAGCAGGCAGGGTGGGAGAGGAGAGGGAGAATCGTGCGTGGCAGGGGAGATGTGGGCAGGCACGGCCACATTTGGGTGTGTTTACACCCAAACCCCTTGGCCACACACTGGGAAATCTGAACCTTCCGCAGAGCATCAGGACTCCAAAGTTCCAAGCAACTTCTTGGACACTTGGGAGGTTTCCACTCGTCATGCAAACGCTCCCTGCTCCAAAACCCCGCTGGGAGAGCAGCAGCAATGGGAAACATTTACATCCAGCAAGCAAATATGGGGTTTTAAACTTGACAGAATCAAGAGTCCACTTGAGGCAACTCAGCCCAGATGCTGCCAGTCCCTGGCTGGGGGGAATTGGAGTTTGGGGGGAATATAACTCGAGGTGGAGAGATGGGCACCAGGAGTGGGCTGTGAGGAGCCCGCCCTCTTCCCCATCACAGGTATCCTAAAGGACCTTGACTGCGAAAAGAATGCCACAAAAATGGATAAATTTAAAAAAGAAAAAAGCCTAGATTGAGGAAATATCCTTAATAGGCACAAATAAATTCCCAAGCTGATGAGCACCACTTGGACTGCAGCAAACAGAGGAGGCATTTCCCCAAAGGCATTTTCAGCTCAAGACTGTTCCTTCTCCTCGAAGAGTTCTGCCATTTAAAGCTGCTGTGTGTGACTATCTCTTGACCAAAATAAACTCTGTGCCTGATTCTAAATTAAAAAAAAAAAAAAAGGAAAAAAAAAAAAAGTTCTGAAAGCATTTCCCCTCTGTCACACCCATCAACTGCAGCTATTTTCTGTGTGTGTCCTTTGTTTTAGCACAACGACCTCTGTCTCTCCCCGAAGATGCCCCATGGCAGTTGGGAGATCAGAAACCAGAGCTCGTCAGCAGCTGAAGAATTTGCAGTGAAGCTCTTTTTCTCCCTCCAAACTATGAGCCTGACAGCCACAGTTTGGATGGGAGCTTTTTCCCAAAGAATATGACATTTAGGGCAGGGCCACGTGATCCATGTGCAAGGCATGGCTGCAAGGAGCCCTGTGAGTGCTCCCACACCAGGAATCATCCCCTGGACACCAGACCCAGTGGGTGAGCCTGAGTTTTGTGTTTCTGGTGCTCTGGTGCCTTTCCCTCAGCAGATCCCTGCTTTTCCAAGATCCCTCTGGGATGGGCTCCCACCCCACCGAGGTTGTTAGCAGCAGCAGCCCCAAAACCAGACACTGGTGGCACAAGAAGGGCACAGACTGAGATGTCACCTTCACCAAAGTCACACAGCAAACCGGAGCCAAAGCTGGGAACAGATCCTGGCAGTTCCAAAATCCAGGGTAGCATCTCAACTGCTGGATCACCCTTCCCTCAGACAGCACTCTTCCAGCATTATCATAACGATAATAATTAGAACAAGAATATTATTGATAATTTTCAGTAAGAGAAAAAAGAATCTTCATAAAACATCTGTACCCAACACCTGTGGGCAGCTCCACTGCTATTTTCCATAACCCTGGTATTCAAAGCTCCAGCCTGGACCAGCCAACATCCATGGCTGGATGCACCCCAGATGGGCAGGTCAGCCCCTCCAGGAACACCCGGAATGCCACCAGCCCTCGACACCCTTCCCTGTGGCATTTTGTCACCCAGTGTCACTCCAAGTGCTGCTGCCTGGCCAGGGCATGTCTGCAGCAGCTGAAGCAGCTTTTGCTGATCCAGCACTATCACCAAGGGATGTGATTTTAACATTTCCAGGCCACAAAATGTCCCAGAGCAGAAACATTGTTTCCAACGTGCAGAGGCGCTTTTTCTCCCAGGATAGCTCATTTGTACCAGAATAAAGTGTACCAGCATAAGCTTTCACCAGAATAATCTTCATTTATGCCTAAGAGGCTTTGCCAGTAAAACTACAGTGACCTAGCTCTGCTGGAAAACCTTTTCTGGCATATCCTGGGAGTTTACTCAGCAGCTCGTTGGCTCAGCACTCGGATCTGAGAGAGGGGAAGTTTAAAAAAACACATATTTCAAGGCACAAACAGACTCTCTGAGCTGTGTTTTTCTGCAGCTGAGGAGAGCTGCTCACCTAGGATACAACCCACAGCCAATCCATTGGGATCAGAGGGGTTTGCAGCTCCCCCCAGGCAGGGCTCGAGGAGTTGTCACTGCAGGACCAACCCAAGAGCCTGTCCCTGACACCAGCTGAGATTTGGAAAGTCACTCACAACTCCCTGCTTCCTCTTTTGTTTTTTCCCTCAGCACCTCTTCCTCCTTAATCAGAAAGCAAATCAACTCTGGGTATTAAACAGCAGGAAATTCTAAATTTGGGTTGCCACTCCCTTCCTTAAGTCAGCCCTCGGTGTTAGGGCTTTGTTGGGGCCACGCTGGGAGGGGAGCAGGACCAACAGCACGGACCAGGCTTCTGCCAACATCTCCTGCTCCTCCTCAGATCTCCAACATCGTTTTGGGGGTGCCTGGGTTCCAAATCTTCACCCCCAAATGCACGTGGGCCAGGTAAAGGCAGCACCCCACGTTCCTTCTTCGGTGACTCTACACCAGAATGAACTCAGCAGTGAAAATCCCTGTCCTTCTGTTTCCATTCCTCAAAAGCAGTTTGGGAATCTCACGTGCTTCCCAGACCTCAAATGATGGAGGTTTCCCTTCCTTTTTCTCTCACCTTCCCCACAGCAAACCAGGGGATGAGTGGCAAACAGCAGCAGAACAGGATCCAGGCAGGACAGTGGTTTTCGTGTGAAAATTGCCATGGTAATGCTGTGACCACAAGAGGTCAGGTCCTCACTTTTGTCCTGATCACAAACTCGGGGATGAATTTAAATAGCCCCTGGCCTACAATCTTGAGTAAGTTTGCCCTCAATTTATAGCAGCACAGCTGAGAACAGAAGGGAGGATGGAGCAAGAGCTGCCTCTTCCCCTTCCAAGGGTGGCTGCTGCCACGGACCCAGCAGTGCCTGACTTGGGCACACTCAGGGGGGTGACCTGAGTGGGCAGCGCGGCTGTTATCCCAAAAACTCATCCACGGATCCAAGAAATAAGCAACATCCTGTGGCAAATCCAAGCAAATTAAGCTGCATTTAAAGCACTCAAACCACCTGCGTTCCGAGCAAACAGGGTATCCCTGAGAATGGATCCCAAGGCGTCAGAAGATGCAGCTGTGTTTTATCCATAAATCCCTTCTGAGTATCTTTTCCACAGCTACAGGCAAAGGGATGTAGGACCATGAGAATGCAGCATGGTCAAGCGTGTTGAGTAGCTCTGATTTCACCAAAAAGTAACTGGAATTGTTTTTTCTTTTTGTATTTCTGGACTGGAGTACAAAGACAAACCTGAGAACATCCCTCTGAGACCTCCAAACCCTGCACATGGGGCGGCACACAGAAATCTGTCTTTTTGCAGGCATTTCAAACCCACCACGTGCAGTTTCTAGAGTAATCTGCTCTGAGATCTGGGAGAGTTTCTCCAGCCACACTCAGAATCTTCCCCAGGTGATGCCGTGGTGGTTCAAGCTACTCAAGGACAGTGAGAAACTCAGTTTCAGCTGCAATCTGCACAGGGTGGGTTCCTCCTCCCAGCAAGTTTCACTTTGACCAAACTAAAACCTCGAAGCCACAGAGCTTCTCACCTCTGGCTCCGCGCTCTCCCCAAAACCTTCCCGCAGCGGCTCTCGGCACCTCCGCCGAACCCAGCCAGCAGCAGAGGTGCTTTGTGGGGTTTCAGTGCAGCAGCAGGGGTTTTCCTTGGCTGGAGGAATTCCACAGCATCCCTCTGCATGCTGCCAGGCACTGGTGCTGCCTCCTGCCAGCGTCTCACCTGATGGCTTGATGGCGTGAGATGACGGCACCCACGAGCGGCTTTTCCGCGGCACTCTGCATGCCGGCCTCTCCCTCCCCAGCCAGGATTCCTGCTCAGGAACACTGAATGCCACTCAGGAAACTTCTGCTCTTTTCCCACAAGGTGAAGGGGAAGAGCAAAAGCATCCCGCTGCTGAGCCACGGGGGCTCCCCAAAGTGGGGCCCACCCCAAACCTTGCAGCAGCAATCCCTGTCCCGCAGCTGGGTCACCTCTGTCCCTGCAGCTCCAACACCTGTTCCTCCTCTCTGTGCTGTTTTATTTCCTCCTCTGGAGTAAATCTCACTCTTTGGCAATCCAGCTCAAAGCACCACGGGGAACTTTTGGGAGACACTCACCCCTAGCTCACCCCATCACCTGCTGGACTCTGGGTGCCCAGGGCTCTGGAGACCCTCCAGCACAGGACCCACACCAAAAATGGGATCATCATCAATGGGATCATCAGCTGCTCCTGATGCTTCAGAGCTGCCAGGGAGGAGGCCGCACACAGACTCCATGCCAGGGCTGACCAAATGTACCCAGCATCAGCACAGGGGCTTATTTTGGATTCTTTCCCTTAAAAACCCCATCCCACCCTCTCAGGAGCCCGCTAAAATCACACCCTGCTCCTGGAGCAGTGGCAGGGCTGGAAGCCTGCAGAGCCTACCCCATCTCCAAGGGGGAAAGATTGAAAAGGGGAATTTTCCAGAAGCTGCTGTCCCCACGAGCTGCCATGTCACTGGAGGAAACTCCTCCTCCTCCTGCACTCGCGGCATCATGCCTCGCATGGACCCCATCCCAAATCATCTCCCCATCCCAAACCATCTCCCCACCACATGGAGGACCCCCACCCACGCCTCCAGGGGCAGGCAGAGAAGGGAAAAGCAGGAAGGGTGAGGAGCAGGACATATGGGAAGTGTGAGGAGAGCAGGGAAGCCCAGGGGGAGGGGAGCGGGCAGCTCTCCCCCACCCTGGCAGCGCTGGGTGGAGGGGGGAGGGTGCACCCAGGCAAACAAGGATTCTGCTGATAAAGCAAATGTGACTCAATCACACGCTTGTGCAAAGATGTCACAACAGTGCTGAGAAATTACAGGCTCCTATTTCATCCCTCAAGGGCCGGCGCTGGCCCTGCTCTCACAATGCTCTCTGTTCTGCAGTCAGAGTGCCCCTAATTTACTGGCTGGGAACCCGCTGCAGGGCCAGCCCATAATAGGGGCAGTGTAGTGCTGCTGCCAGGGCTCCTGGGCTGCTGGGGGGTGGCTGATGAAGGGCTCGACGTGGCAGCTCTTCAGAGCCCTTTGCAGAAGTAGCTGAGAGCAGGGCTGGCCCCCCGCTGCAGCTTTTGGGGTGTGGGCCAGGGGACTGATGCCCCCAAGCCAGCTGTCTGCCCCGAGTCTGGCAGAGTTGGGGTTTCCCAGGCAGACTCTGCTTGGGGCTGCATCTCTCCAACTACTTGGGTGTCCTCACGCACCCTAAAAGAGAGGTTTGGGGAACCCCACTGCCAAGGGACAAGGGCTCAGCCACCACTGCTGCAATTGTCCCCTGCCACCAACCTTCCCAAACGCAGCCTGGTGCAGGCCATGCAGAGAGGTGACCGGACCTGCTGGCCCCTTTTCCAGCTTCCAAACTGCATCAGTGAAGCCAAACCGGCAGGAAATGATGCCAGCGGAGGAGATGCACCCTCTGCTCCTCAAAAACAGAGGGCTGCTCCCAGGGATTCCTTCCTGATGGGCATCACCAGCGTGGGGACTGGTGATGGTGGCACCCAAACAGACTTGCCAAAGTCTGCTCGGAGCTCCTCATCCTCCCTGCAGCCGCTGACCTTCACAGCCTCGCTGGCTCCATCCCAGTCCCCGAAAAGAGCACGGTGAGAGCTCAAGCACAGTGGTCCCGCAGGTTGCTGGAGCTCATTATGGCCTTTTAATTACATTCAATTGCAGTTTTATGGGCTTACGGGTAAATTGGAAGTGATCTAATTGCCCTTGAGGGGGTGCTGGGCTCTGAGTTATGAAAATCCAAGCAGGATCCAGCGAGATGCGTGGGGAGCTCGGAAGCTTTAGCCTCATTCCAGCAGAAAGAGGAGAAGCTTCCACTCATGCTGGAGCTCCTCCAGGACATCCCAGTAACGAGCCACACACACGGCATGCGCTGGGCCCACCAGAGAACCCAGATGGGGCACTGCCCCAGTTCATCCCAACCACTGTCCCCAGCACTTGGGGACATCCCCGCGCTGGGCTCCAGGGAGGAGGGACGTGGAGAGTGGATGGGGCTCAGACCTGGAGCCAAGCTCTCGACTCCTGTAGAACCTGCTCCCGTGAGCCCTAGAAGATCCCTCTGCAAAGCAGGCAGGGCAAGAAGCAGCCAAAAGGATGCTGAGTGCTCTGGGAAACAGGAACTCCCAATCCTCAGCTGTGTTCTCTCCAGCACATCTGGGATGAGCCAAATCCTAAAGACCAAGAGCAAAGCAGCCCAGCAGCCCTCCCAGCCACTGGCTTCAAGATCCATGGGCTAAAACGTGTTGCTCATTTGCTAATGAGTCCTGGAGGTCTGTTAATGAGTCCTCCACCCTTGCTCTGCTGATTTTGAGGATTGGCAGGAGGGACAGCACCTCCTCACCTCTCCTGCTGCTCCCACCTGAGGTCAGCACGGAGAGCAACCATTATCCCACATGGCTTTTAGAGATCCTACAGGACGGGCCAGGCTCCATGCTCAGGTCTGAGCCAGCAGCAGCAGGAGGAGGAGGAGGAGGAAGACACAGCCATGAACTGCAGATCTCTGGCTCCGAGGAACAACGGCCCACAAAGCACCAGGCAGGCGGATTATATTACGGTGCTGTGCGTGCACATTAATCCAGATTTGAGATAATTACAGTCATTCACTTGGCATAATGGGCTTTAATTGGTCCAGCGGGGCCTGGGCTGGTGCTCACCGCCAGCGTGCAGCTGGCAGCCCAAGACACCAAAGCTGTGCCACCAAAGCTGTGCCACCACTGACCAGCAAAACCAGCGTTGCTTACTGGTTTTCCAGAAAACCAGTTGTGGTGGTTTTCCTCAGGGGGTGCTGGAGGACGGCAAGGCCACGTGGACTTTTCCATCTCTCAGCTGAGACCCAGCAAGGCCGGCATGGGCACGGAGGTGTCATCAGGTCAGGAGACATCTCATGAGCACACAAGTGGGATGAGCCACCCCTGCAGAGGGTTTCACTGCTGGGAACCGGGCAAGGGCAGCCCATGGGAACGCTGTTTTCCAAGTCTCCTTGGAGAAATGCCCACCTCTCAGAACCACGCCTCGTGGGAAGTTGGTCAACAGATCCCTGAAGGTCCCTTCCCAGCAGCATTTCTGTGCTTTGGTAGTCACAGAGCTGGAAACACAGGTGGGGAAAGGAACCCAGGGTCCCAAAACAGCTGCCCCTTCCCACCTCAGCTCCTCCTCCACGTCTCCACTGATGACTGAGGAACCCTCCGGAGCGAGCCAGTTCCCCCAGGGACAAACTTTGTGCCCCTCAGCTGCAGGTCCAGGAGGAAGAAGGAGCCTGTGAACTGGCTGCTACACAGGAAGGTGTGTGACAAGACAGCTGAAGGCAGAGTGAGACCCCCCTCCAAAAAAGCAAGTTCCCTCTGGAAACTAGATGCCATGCATTTTTTTTCCAAGAGGAAGAAGCTGCCTTTGGTTTTGTGTGACCTGCTGGGGATCAGTAACACGTTTGGGGCAGGAGGGGAGGTTTCAGCCCCCTCAACTCCAGCTGTGTGGCCGGAGTGATGGGCGGGCAGGCTGGGTGGGTTGTTCCCCCTTCCCAGGCCAGAGAGGAGTCTTGGGAAAGCGTTTCCCTCTCTCAGGCAGGCAGCAACAAGGGATGGGCTGCCTGCAAGCTGCCTTTGGGTTTAAGTTTCTGGTTCGAGTCCAAAGCTAATTAGGCTGCACCAAGTCCAATCAGATAGCCTCAGCTAATTGAGCTCGGCACGGACGGGTCAATGTCCAGCAGGGCTCGGCGTTCCAGGAGTTCTGGCAGCCCAGAGATAACTGCCAGGGCCTGGGAAGGGGAAGGACCCCTCACAAAAATGTTCCCTTCATGTACAGGCAGCAGTTCCCCTGCCAGAGCTGAGCACAGCCCCGGGTTAACCCCTCGGGTACCGCCAGCATCATCGTCCAACCCCAAGGGATGGAGAGGCCCCAAAGGCAACAGTGGGAAGGGATAAAAGGGACTGAGTGGGGCATGAAACAGGGTGACTTCACCAGGCTTTGGTGTCACCTTTCCTGGTGTCACCCCAACAACAGGCTTGGTGAGCCATGGCACAGACCACAGAGCAGAAGCCCCACACCACACAGCGAGGGCAAACCATGTGAATTCCAGGCACACAGCTCCTGGAAATGTCACACTAAGGACCCTGGAGCTGGGTGCTCCATGCTCTCCACACGGCTCCCAGTGCTCCTCCAAAGCTGGGTCAGATGTGTCTGCACCAGACTGCAGCCGCCAGGCCAGGACACAGGGGTTTGTCCAAGCTCTGGGACACAGGGGTTTGTCCAAGCAGGGCTGTGGGATGGGGTCAGCAGCACTTCCCAGATGTGCCTGGGCATTGCAGCAGTCAGGGAAGGGGACTGCAGGGCAGCCAAGCCCCGGGATCAGGGAGAGCATGAGGAAGATGAAGGACTTTGAAGAAGGCTCCAACAAACTCGGGCGGTTCTCAGCCCCGCCAAGCAGCTGCCCCATCTCCTGAGTTCTAGGGCAGATTCCAGCCAAGAAAACAACAACATCCAGCTTCCCAGAAACCACAGACTTCCTTTCCTCCTCTAATCCTGCCTGGACTTCCAGGCTGAGCACCATCCAGGCGGGCAGGAAGATGGCAGCCTCAATCCCTGCGCCGGGAGCACCGAGAGAATCCCCACATCCTCCACCTCCAGCTGCTGGGGGAAGGCTGTTCCTCTTCAGCTGACAAATGGATGAGACATTTCATTAATAAACCCCAGCTTCTCCTCACACTTCTGATTACAATCTCTCTGTTTGGATCCCTGCTCATGTTACACGTTCGTCTCAATTATATATTCCCTTCTCCTTAAATCCCCACTTATCTCCTTTACCACGTAAATCACAGAGTGGGCTCTGGTTTGGTTGGGTATTTTTTTGCCTGCCTAACGTTCCCTGCTCCAACAGCAATTAGAAAATAAAAAGGAATTTAAACTGCAGCACATCCTGGTAGAATCTGAGCTCATCTTCCAGCAAACCCATTCAAGGAGGGTGACACTGGTCCTGCTCGCCACCACCTGCTTCCAGCCCCACCATGTTCACAAAGTACTTTTATTTATTTTTGGCCCAGCCAAATCCTTACTGGGGCATCCCTGGGAATATCTTCCCCCCACAAATCCCTTGCTCCAGCTGGAGCAGAACATGAGACACCGACCAAAACAGCAGCACAGGGCCAGCCCAGCCTGGCTCCCCCCACACTGCCCCACATCCCTCTGGCAATTAAGGCAATTGCTTGCATGGAAACCTAATTATATTAGGGAAGTATTTAGTAATTTTTAACTGTTGGGCTGGTGGCTCGGCTCCCTCCCCCTCCCACATTCCAGCAGCGCTGGGCAGGAGTTGCAGTGCTGGATTCTCCCCCTCTTCCACCACTGCTTTAAAGAGCGAGGAAGAGGAGCAAGGTGGTGTGATGGGCTCTCCTGGTGGCCCTGGAGAACCTGGATGAGCTGGAGAGTCTCCAGCAGTTTGCCTGCGAGGTTCGCATGGGATGGCTGGGAATGCCCACCTCTGGCACGTGGTGGCCTCTTGATGCCACCGAGACAAAGACGCTCCAAGGTCCCCTGCCACAGCACCCTGCTGCCCACGGGCAGGGGCTCAGCCATCTCTGATGCAGATTCAACACTCCAGCCACGAGGTTTTGGAGTACCCTGGATCTGCCTCCATCCTCCATTCCTGTACACAAAACCTGAGCAGGTGAGAGCAGAGCAGAGGCACCACTACACCAAGCCCCACCAGGTACCCAAAAATAACAGACCCAGCAACACCTTGGCCCTGTTTGTCCACCACGGATTGAGTTCCACCACGGACTGAGCGCGCCACGGGGAGCTGTGCGCCACAGAGAGCATCACAGGATCATCTCCGTGGGCACACCCAGCTCGCTCAGGGACCAGCAGGACCATGAGGCTCCCCCAGCCCAGCCCTGACCCCCCCAGCTCCCCATTCCCAGCCCTGGGAAGGCCGGCGGTGCCTTTAAGAGGCCGGAGGGGAATGCGATGGCCGCTTTTCCGAAGGCCCATTAATTTGCCAGCGTCACATGCTCCGCAGCTGCTGCCTGGCAGTGATTTATACTCCCCTGAAGTTCATCAGAGGGAAAACTACTTCCCAGGCACAGCCTATCCCCCTTGCCTTCCCTGCTCCTCTCTGGTGCGAGCTGCCCGTGTCCAGAGCCCGGCGAAGATCCCGCGGCCCCATCCATCACCCCGAGTGTCACCCCCTGCCCTCGCCACCCAGCCCAGGCACTCCCCTTCTCCCCGGCATCTGCCAGCAAAAGAAAACTTCCTCTGCCTTCCTCGCCTCCGTGACCCACCAATGAGAAAGTCATTAATTAATAAGGGGCAGCGCTGCTCCGGCTCCTCTGCGGCCTGCAGAGCCCCCTCCTCCCCATCCCCAGGCCCTGTAGCCAAAATAAACGTCAGGGAGGAGGCGGGCGTCCCCTCCTCCTGCCGTCCTCCGGGGAGGTTCAAAAGTTCAAGATTTTCACATTTCCCTAACGTTATTTCAGGAAATTGCTGGGGAAAGGAAAGCCGGCGCTGCCGAAAACGCGATCCGCGGGTGGATCCAATAACACACGGAATCCAGAGGCAGGGCTGGGCGTGTGCCAGGCGTGGCTCAGAGGGAGCCCCATCCCCACCCCGACGTTTGTTTTTTGGAGCATCTTCGCACACCGCTGGCCTTGGCTGGGTTTTTCCTAAAGCAAACCCACAGCCACTCCAAAGCAGCCCCAGAAGTGGGATAAGCTGCCACAAGGTCCTTGCGTCACTCCCCAGAGCCAGGACGCTCAGAGCACCAGTGCTTATCAAATTCTAGCAGCTGGTTTGGGGGAGATGCTGCCAAGCTGGTTCAAAAGATCCCCCCAGAACATCCCTCAGTGTAGAGAATACGGGTGCCACGGTGCTGGGTCCCCAAGGAATGACAGCCTGGCCCCAGATGTGCGCAGGGCTCCCTGCAAGCACTGCCCTGACGCTTGTTTGGGTTCCCTCCTTCCTTCCTCTCAAAACCTTTCAGATTTCACACTCGCACAAACCTCAAACACCACCCGAGTCGCACCTGGGCTTGCATCAAAACCGGGCTCGACGGCAGCTTTCACTGCAGGTTCGTGGGAAAGGTTCGTAAAACTACTGAAACTCCTGGCAAACCTGAATTCGGGGTTACAATGAAATGTGAAACTCGGCTGCTTTCATGTGGTTTGGGGTTTTCTGTTGCAAAACATTCGGCGCAGCAGCTCCGGGCGGGCGAGAGCGCGACAGCCGAGCGCACCGCGGCGCGCCCGCAGGAGCGAGGAATTCGGATACACCCCGGCAGCGCTCCCCGGCAAATGATTAACCGGGATTGGGAGCCACCTCGTTGGCCTGGGGGCTGGAGCAGTGCCACCGGCACTGGGCAGAGCTCTCGGCACCGGCAGGGACCCAAGGCAGGGAGGTTGCCTCGCACCGGCGCGGCTCCGATGGCTCCGTGGCTGTGCAAGAGCCTGGACGAGCCACAGCACGTGGAATTGTGCCTCAGGCAGCTCCCTGTGGGGGCAAGAGATCCCAGCCATGGCGCTCCTGAGGGCCATCTCATCCCAGCAGGACACTGCACGGCTTCTCCCTGCCCAGCTGATGGCACAGATGGGGTGGGAACCCTTCGCTCCCCAGCGTTGCTGCACTCCATCCAGGCAGTGAGGGGGTGGGATTGGTCTGCTCTGGGAATTTTTAGGTTTGAGGAGTTCTTGGGGTGTTTGGGAGTCAGAGCTTCTGCTTTGAGCCCACTTTGTCCAACTGGCCCCACTAATTCCAACTGGAAAGCGGTGATGGAGACAACGCCTTGAAAATGAGCAGAGTGACTATCCCAGATCACTGACTTCCTTGGAGGAACAGGAGTTCCTCCCAGGTGTCCACCCCTCTCAGCTCCATTAACCCCTTGCTCTCCAACAGCTCCTCAAGGTCTGGGTGTCACCCAGGCCACCGAAGGCGGGGAAGAACCACAATGGATCAAGATCTGCATTTGGCCACCCATCCCTGAGGCTCTTCATGGCTGTGACAGAGCTCCAGGCACCAGACACTGCCTCCAGGAGAAACCACATCCCAAAGGAGGGTGCACGACACCCAGCCAGGTCAACCAGAATCCAGGGCTGATTAAGGAAGTTTATATTAATTAGAGAAATGTGTTAATACCCTGGGAAAGCCACAAAGCCTGAAGTGCTATGCAGGTACCTCCTGCTCCCCTGGAAAAGCTCAGTCCAGCCTTCCCCATTCCCTCCCTGCACTGACTTCTGCCAGGTATCACCCCTCCTCACTCCCACCTCTTATTTATTTACACCCCTGGGCCACTTTTTTCCCTCTCTTACACATTTTAAAGCTGCTCACCTTAAAGCAGGGCTGCGGATTCCCAAGACATCCCAAATTAGGTTTAGGGCTGCACAGAACCCAGGTGATAGCAAGGCCAAGGAGCAGCACTGGAATGTTGGGTCACTTTCTGAACCCAGCCCAGGCTAGGAAGAGATTAAGCTCTTTCATACCCACACTATAAATAATAATAATCATAATAATGTCATTTTTGCAGCGTGGTTCTTTCAATAGGGGATGATGAATGCATTTGTAACGAGCGGTGGTAAAGATTTTCAAGCCATCTAATTAGGCAGCCGTTTCCTTTCCAGACATGCCCAAGTCCCTTTGGAAAAGGAAACGTGGCCTCCAATGCTCCCTCTCTGCTGTGGGAATGCTACCCTGTATCCTGAAGATTAACCAGAAACTCAACTTCCCCGGGGGCACCGTTTGGAATCCCCAATTTCCGATATCCCGGAGCTGCGTCGCGCTGAAGGAGCACCCAGAGGGAGCTGGAATCACACAAGCTCTGCTCCCAGAGGAACCAAAAATCCCAGGGAGGTGCTGGTGTGCAGAACCACCCCACCGTGGATGGTGCCACGGAGACTCAGAGATGATGGGGAGGAGGAAGGGACAATACAAGTGACGGGGCAGCCCATCCATACATCACCCGTGCTGATGTATTTTTCCATTCATGCCCGGCATTCCCAGAAAACACTAACTTCATTATTGATTTCTGCTCGTTTGTCATTTTTATAACCTGGCCAGCACTTCTCCTGAGGGCTGTGACTAATTCCACTTCCCCAGGCTGGAAGGGGCGAGAGCCTTTAACTCTTTCGGGATGGGCTCTGGCAGGGCACCCACAGAAATCCCAAATGTTCGGTGCTTTATCCGTGGCAATGGGGACACCAGCCCTCCCCAGCTGAGCTACCAGCCTGGGAAAACCCCCAGAGCTGGGAAGGCTGATGGAACCAGCAATCCTTCCCTCCTTCCAGGCACTTCCCAGCAAAGCCTTGGGATGCAACTCCCAGAGGAGAAGGTCCATTGAGTTAAAGGCAGCAGATGCTGCTTCCGAGGGGTGGGATACGGGGAGCACCGACCACGACATCTGCAATTATGGAAAGCCAGATAAAGAAAATCAAATCTCATGCTTCAGGGCATGGGCTGATGAGCCCAAGGGTCAGGAAGGAATTTCTCTCCCCTTACACAGCAGTGCACAATTGGGTCAGTGCATTACCGGGTGCCACAAGTCTGGGATTGTTTTTCCCTCTCCTTTTGGAAGCCCTCGGCTCATGAGCTGTGTCTGAGGGAAACGATGCCTCTCCCATCACCCACATTCCTGAAGCTCAGAATTCATACTCCCAGGTGACAGATGGCACAAGGACCTCGCTCCAGGCCACCCCTCTGCTCTGACACCACTCTATGAGGCTCCTTGCCCCTCTCAGCCTTAATTATTTCTACCACAATCATCTAAATTAGCACAATCCCCCCTGAGAGAAAGGTCCTTTTCTTCCCCAGTGCTTGAAAAACACTGTGTACACCTCTGGTGCTATTTAAACAATGAGCAGGAATAATAAAAGCAGCAATGTTGGCTTAGGAAATAAAGCACTGGAAAAGGGGATGAATGGAGAGGATGGAGCAAAAAAACCCTGATGGTTTTGTTCCCAGAGGTTGGGAAGTGTTTGTGGTAACAGCGGTTGCTCTCACTTCACGCCTCATCCAGCATCCTTTCCCTTCCTTGAGCAACTTCCCTGTGCTAAAACTCGCTTAGCTGGGAGGATCTAACCACAGGGAAGAGGGTTCAGTTTCAAATTAAAACAAAGCGAGCAAACAAACACAAATTTGGTCTGGAGCACGTGTCTATCTGCATCGGCCCTTGCTAAGCCAGGCTTTGCCAAGCCACACGCTTCCTAATCCTGACAAACAGTTGTTGGCCTTTCCCCCTGCCAAGCAGCTCTTCAGCAGTGATTCCCTGTCACCCAGGGTGGCATTTCCCAGCGTGATCTGCACTGGTCACACTCGACACCTGCCAGAGCCGGCAGCTTCCCCCAGCCCCCGTGAAACCACACTTCACAAATCCTGTCAGAGGGGGCCGATGGGGATTTCATCAAACAAGACCTGTGATTAGTGCAGTCTGAAGTACGAAATGAACGCACCCAGCTGTGACCAGCTACCCAGCAGGGAATTTGGGGGGGGGGGGGGGG